>VDFB02371475.1:0-103934 GCA_007258455.2 Sequoia sempervirens
CGAAGATCAATTTGATCACCCCTAAATAGAGCATACCATTAATGCTTACTGGTTACAAAACTAAATGGCTATCACATGCCTGTTTATTGGTTTTGAATGTCATCCATTGATCCCTTGATGAGATGGTAGATCAAATGACTCACATTGAGCTGACTGAGTTTGAATTTCAATGGTTCTTTGCTCGTTCATCTCTATCCAATAGCATTCGTCCAAATCAGACAACACCTCACCCGTCAGCGGGTCTTACCCATTTCACAAGTTGGTGGATTAATCCATGTGTCAATATTTCGCCGCTCTCAGAACCTTTAACAAGTGTTCATCTTTTCTCCACAACCCAACGGGGAATGACAAAGATTATTCCATGTGCATGATCTTCACCATCGGTTTGGAACCACAAGCGGTAAGCCCAACAGTGGAGATTGGGCCCCACATCTGTATAAGGACACACGTCCTCATCTCGTGATCCTCACAGAGCATAATCGACCAACATTTAACATCTGTGAGCTGGTAGGGTACGGCCAGGATCATTTCCACAATCACAAATCCCTAAACCTGCACATACAGCAAGGTTAGCATTAAAGAAGGGCCAGTATTAGGCCAACGATGGTTTAACTCTTGAGGATGAATGACTTAAGCTTAAGTCATTTAGGAAAATATTTATTGGCCCCACATTAGGAAGAACATTAAAGTGGGTGACAAACTAGATGACCAATACTCTTAAACCAAAGGGTTCAGTGGCTGAACACATATGATGGATCAAGTGACAACTTGGAAAATGGGAAACCGGCAAGGCAAGTCAATGTGGAATTAGAAGAACAGAGGATTTTCTAAGCCACAACCCTATCCAAACCATAAGGACAAGGGCTTTATATGTTGATTAAGTCCATGTGCTACTCAGAAATTGCAAATTTTTGGGGATCTCCATCACATACATGAAAGATCTAATATATCCTTGTACCATTTTTAAGCATGCATGCAGAGCTGCAACTATCTTACATCTAGCATCATCAAAAGACCATGACCCAAAAAATAGTTATTTGTAGATCTACATAACCGCAAGTTTGTTTAACTGTGTAAACTCTACAAAACCACTGTATTTTCCAACACACATGTAAATCCACATCCACTTAACATTTGGAAGACTCCAAAGGTCATAAAACAACTATAATAGTTAATCCAAAATAATGCATTTTTATGAATATGCATAACCATAAATTTTAATGGAAAATCTATAAATCCCTCAGATCCAAGGAACATGAATCGGAGCCATGCAGGTACAAACATCCATCAGGAAAGTAGAGACATAGGAAATTTGAGACCATTTGTAGGCCAATTCCATCACCACCATGTACATGCATCTAAGAGAGAGATAAGCTATTCCAGAAGCTTCTAGATCATCCAATGATCAATGTCATAACCTACATTTGGGGATAATAAAATAGTGACTTCCAATATCAAGAGCTAAAATAAGAACCCAATACAAGCACAACACACCACAGTCACAACAACACACCACGGTCACAACAACACAAGTATCTCCATATCACTGGGGGGCATCTCAAACACCCAATATGAATACTCTATTGCACACAACCATGAAGTGTAACCACACCCCATGAATAAGGGTTATTCAGCTATCTAACTAGGAGCTCGAGATCAACATCATTTCAATGTGATCAAATCCACTTCTTTCTATCTTAACCATCCTTCTTTGTGCATGTTGTTTTCAAAAACTAAAGCTCAACTACAAGTCTTTCACTTACCAAAGGATTAACAATCATCCTATTCCTTTAGCTCAGATTCAAGCCTCCAAGGCTAAGGAATCACCAAAAGAAATATCTAGAACTATAAACACCACATGCATCACCATGCAAGCACATACAAGCCCATGCAAGTACATGCAACCCACATGTGCCACAAGTACATGCAACTTACATACATGCGCATGCAAGCACATACAAATCTAGAATTGAGTTTTGATACCAATTTGAAGGGAAAAGCAGGCATCCTAGAAAGCCATCTAGGATCAGTATGTGCCTTTGGTAACATTCATTTGAATTTAGGAACCTCAAAAGCATATACTACTATGCCATAAAGTGGAAACTGGCATACTTAGTTTCCCATTGTTAATTCTTAAAGGAAAGAGGTTGCAATTATGGTTTCACATCTTTACATATCAAGTAGTTTCAATAGCATTATAGACACATAAATTAAATAAGAAGAATAAGACAAAAGAGAAAGAACACACGGATTTGTGTGGGGAAAACCCTTTTGGGTAAAAAACCCCACACTCTGAAACCACAAATCTAATATATTATTCAGTACAAAGTATAGTTACAATATATTCTTAAGGCTCAAGACCATTACATTAGATTTACATCTTGTTCCATCTTTGGCAGAATTCTAGCAGCATAACCCCTATGAATAACTCTCCTCACATCTAACTCCTCTAGCAAAACACTTGTATTTATAGAGTATACAATCCTAAGATAGAAGTTTCCTAAAACCCACACCCATGCATGAACATGCAACAAGAAAGGCACTACATGCAAAATCATGCAACATGCACATGCAAAAAAGCACCTATCAAAAATTTGGGCATCCACATTCCAAGTTAACTCAACTTAGAATAGAAACTGCACCCATACACAACTCCTATTACAAATAGAAACTTCCAATCTTGACTTTTCAAAGTGGGCGCTAACTTCCACAAAAGTAGGAACATGCCATAGTTCTCAAGGAGCCTAATTTTTTTCTAAATTTTCCATGACAAGCTGAGGGTGGAATTCTTCAAAAGCATCCTCCCATAACATGACCATGTCTTCTAAATACCCAATCCTAACATATATATGGCTTAATAATATTGCAAAGCAAATACAATGCACTATATTCTACAAAATTTGCAAGTCTTCTTTAATCTGGCCATATTTTGATCATAGTAAGAGTTTAAGCTTTTATATTTTGGAAAGTTATCTTTTCATTCTTATTTTTCATCTCTATAGCATGCTAATTTTTTATATACATGGAAATTGTTCTTAGTATATTATATTTCACTTGCAACATATATGCCTTTCAACACAACCTTTTTAGTAAACATAATAAATTTTGAATGTCTATTTTACTGTAGTGATAAGCAACATATTTTTTTGTCATTAGTGTGGATAAAAAAATTCATTGCCCAAATCATATGAAACACGATTTTAGGAGGTTTACTACAATGCTTTCACAAAATGATGAAGAAGATGAATATATATATATATATAATAAGTGATGACCTCACTAATTTTATTCCAAGTACACAAACAATCATCTTGGATTTCCCTCCAAGTATAAAAATGATAAATGAAGAAGTATTCACCTCTACCAAGGATACTCCATTTGAACATTACAATCATGTTTTTCTACAACTAAAGATCATTTATCAACCAAACAATCAAATGGCCAAGATAAACCACCTTTGGCTTATCCTACACAGAAATGTAGAACACATTAGAGGATTGTAGACATTGTAATCCTTCTTGAAGCAAAATGCATTAAGAAAGACACATAATCCGATAGTGAGATAATGACGAAAACTATAACATATGTTGAAAAGTGGAGAATCATTCAAAATAACTGTTCTAATTTGGTTTCAAACAACAAATCGATGTTGAGATCAATGGGAGCATGTTTTGCTAGATTACAAAAGAATAAGAGACTATGAGTCACATATTCCCTTTGGCCATGATAATTATTGGAGTATGACAAGTGAAGAGATTTGAGCTTCCAAAAAGCTTGTCAAATAAATTTATAGATGCAATGGACGTCAATTTTGGTAATGAAAGAGATATTGATCCTAGTACTATAACTATTTATATTTTAGACATCAACTATAAATTTAGTGACATGATTTTTTTCTGGAAATGAAAACATTTAAATTGATAATTTTGAAACACCAAACACAACATGTCAAATCTCATTGAACATTAAGGATGAAACAAAAAGAAGTTACACAAGTAAAAAGAAGAAGTCAACATTAAAAACTAGTATGAAAGACATTATCCTTGAAAGCAACAAATTGGTTGTTTCTACGTTGCATATTACTAAAAAGGGCCATGTGAAATGCCATAAAAAAGAGTATGTTCTAATGGAATGATGATTGAATAAGGAAGAATTGAATGATGAAAATTTCATTAAATTAGAAGTGCAAAAGGTCAATGTGCAAATGAACCTAGTAGTAACCTTAAATTCTATTGTGCAAGCAATATTGAAGTATGTCCTAAAGTCAGTGTATTTTATAATTTTAAGTCATAGTACTACTATACATAGTGTTTTCTTTGTTCAAAATCCCATCCATTACATTATTAACTTGCATGCTACACAATTTATGGAAATTCATGCTTATCTAACAATCCAATTATTTTACATTGAATAAAAGCTCGGATTATCTAATTAAAACCTAGTAGTATATGTTGTCCCCTACCTTCACCTACTTTAATCATAGTAAGCTTAGTACATTGAAAAGGTCCTCTATTACAACCCCTACCATTGGATAGTTCACTAATAGTCAATCAAGCCCCTCAATTATTTCCTTGGAATGTCAGCCCCAACCATAAGATTGACATTCCTCAACCAATGTGAAAGGATCCTCAAAAAATATATCTCCATCCCTTTAATGTTGGCTACTCTTAAGTTGACCTTAATGTTTTTGGTGATTCTTTATGAGATTGTTGAGGCTATTAATTATAAATCAAAGCAAACATACATTTGAGTAATATAGGTACTCAAAATCTGTCTAAGAATAAGTCTTCTTCACCTCCTTGATGTCATAAAAAAACATAAGTAATTTAAAGAAATGAACACCAGCGTTGATAAGATGACTACTATCATAAAAAAATATGATATAACCCTACAAAATATCAACTCACTCCCTTTATCTAAGAAGCTAAGGAGAATTTGAAAAATCATGCAAATACAAGTTGAGTTGGTTATAAATACTAAGTGTGAACCCTCTAAAGGAGAAAGCTCTTTTAATGTGACTACAAGGGATGTAACTTCATAGCATCTAATACACTGGCATAATCACACCACTACAAAAGCATGGCCCCAAAGAAAACTCAAGGAAAACCACCCCTCTACTCAAGCTCATGGATTTTCTTATACTACAAATTAATGCTTTCAACTTTGAATAGTTTTTTGACTCATCTTTAAACTTTTAAAGCTAATTTTAATTTTAATAATCTAAATATTCCTCCCTATATTCTATCACAATAATAATAATGACCCTATCCAAGGTCAAAACAATGGCATATATCTATCACATGGGTTTTACTATCCAAATATTTTGTTCATGGTACATAAATCCTATTGAATGTGGTCTAATAGAACATTATAGTTCTTACTATTTTAAAAAACATCAAACTAATGACACTTCATACAAAAATGTATAAAGCTACACAACTCATAGTCTCTATGTTTTGATGTCTACTCATTGAATTCCTAATTTTGTCCTTGTAAACATTCTTTTGTGTAACTCCATTTTCTCTTAATATAATACTTTTATTAAAAAAAGATGAAATATATAGTCAAATATTATTTGATTAACTTACATGTAGTGCCAATCATGTTATCAACCATGACAACAAATTTCCCCCTTATATTACCTATCAAATTCATAACATCAATGGTTAACAAGAAACAATTTAAATCCTTTCACAAAAAAATCTTTAAAAAATACATCCCCACACCCCCTGAGGATTCCACTACATACATGACCTCATTACGGATGAGCAATGTAGGTCTGCACATCCAACTAAGTCAGAGCTGTTAGATGACAAGTGTCTGCATGCATTAGAACATAATAGGTCTCATCATAGGAATTTAGCTAGTCATTCTTGTGAGAAAGTCCATCATAAGTGTTTCCTAAAGGAGATTTGTTCTTAAAGCAAAGTATAAAGAACACGAAGATGCAAAGGGAAGAGAGCAAGAAGCAAAATTGCTTAATTTTCTTGGACCATTCATCATCATTCATTCCCTATTTAGAGTAAGGGATCGGGGGCGGCTTGCTACACTTGTTATGATAATAGTAATAGAGTTTGGAGATTTATTTTGCACTATCATTAACAATTAAAGTTGTGAAGAACATGCACAAATAATTAATCTCAAATATCTATTATCTCAATAGTCAATGACTATGTGGTCTTTTGAATAATAAATTAAACATGTGTTTGTACATTGTTACACTTCCTTTGTATCCAAAAGAATTATTCTTTGAAAATATTAAAAAATCAAGTAGATGTTTGTTGTACAACTAATACACAAATTTTGCACATCGGTAATTATACTCTATAATAATTAACTATTTTTAAATAATCAAAATAGACAATTAATATTATTCGCAAAGAATGTGTGAGAATAATGAGTGATCTTGAATGTATTGATTAAAAAAATTCAAATTGACAAGTGATTTTTTGAATAAAATGGACTAACTAGTGATTTTACAACACTGATTAACAGTGTTTAAAATTTTAGGGGAGGAAAGTAGAGACATTATTATCATTGTAAATTAATCATTTTAGTCAAATTATATTATATAACCTTATTATTTGAAATGTAAGAGCAGGTCGAAACTATGTGTAAAATTTTTGTAAATATTAATGATCCTTGTCATTGCTTCACCTAAATTATACTTAATGATTTGTTACACTTTGTGGTTTTACATGAAGGAGATGTTATTTCTCAATTGCCAATGTCATCTATTATTACTGTAGACACTGAAATCTGGTTTTAAGCCTGCGACTTCCATATTCTTCGTAATTTGTATTCTCCATGGTCATGATTAAATAATGTTAATTATTTAATTATTCACTTTAATTTTAATTCTTCTATTAATTAAATAATCTTAATTATTTAATTAATTCATACTTTTCTTTATTCTATCTGATTAATTAAATAAACGCTTTTTATTTAATTATGTTACTAATTAACCTTATTCTTCTTGTTAAATTAAATAAATCATTTAATTTTCTTTATCATATTTCAGCTATAGTTAAATAAATTCTTTATTTAATTATTCATTAAATCCTTCATCATTTAATTAAATAAATCTTATTTATTTAATTATTCGAATAGGTGATTGATAATGGTGTTGGTCATTAGATTCTATTTAACGCATTCCTCTATATTTTAGATAGTGTATTGTGGAGTTATCTAGAGGTATTCACTACTCAACTCAACATCTATTTTAATGCAGCTCAGTTAACTCTTGTTTGTCAGTAATCTCTTCGTCAGATCATTCAATCGTCCAGTTCTAACTTATTTGCGTGTACATGCAGATTAATTAAATATTCTTATTTAATTAATTAAACCTCGTACATGCATTCGAACAGAGAGTCGTTATAATCAATCTTCATCTTTTTCATGCAAAGATATTTCTTATGTTTTCGAATGTCGAACTGAAGATTAAATCATTTATTTAATCTTTAATCATATTTCTAGTTTGTATCACTCATGTCACTACTAACAGTTATTAGAATGCATGTCTAATATGTCGATCTCAACCGTCCGTTGATCTTTCGATCTTGGCCTGTCGTTCGAATAATCAATTTTCTATAAATTGATTTGTCATTCTTCATTCCAATCTCTCGCGAAATCTTATGACTTTTGAGAGCACTCAATCTTGAATCTTTGATATTTTGCTAATCATTATCTTAGGCTATACTTGCACGAATTACAAGAAATCTGAGGGCAATTATACTACACAAAGCGAAATGGAGAAGGGCAATCGAGATGAATCATGGAAATACGTTCGAAATTGGTGAGATTGTTCTAGTTTTGTTTACGGTTTACTTTCCTATGTACTTTGTTGCTTAACGAATAGATTTGCATCTTAGATTTAGTATTGCATGCATATGTTGCTTCTAATGATCTTTGTTTTCTATGTGCAACTTTCTATGGCGTTACATTTGGTGAACCCGACGTGAAGACATCATCTTCGCGAATCCGTACATCTTTTATTTTTCATTTTTGCAGGTTTTTCATACGGAACGATGCATTAGTTTGAAGAAGCGACACAATTGACTTCCTGAACCGCATCTGACAGAATAAATGACGCATCTGAAAATTCCTAAACCGCAATTGATTTCCCGAGCTGCAACTGAAGAAGAAACGACGCATCTGACTGGTAATACTGTGATGCAATTGACTGGTAAAACTTTATTTCTATTTTTGGAAATATGAAATTTTCAATTGGTTTGTGTGTTACTGATATCTAATTTTCAGCGTGTGGCCCTTTGGAGTTAACAAACCTTTGCAGGACGATTGACAAAGACAATTTTGCAAATTACTAACTAGTTTTTTCTGCAGGACGTTTGTCGAAGACCCTAGTTAATTTTGAAATAGATTGTTTGGTAGCATAGCAAATATTTCATTTGGTTAAAATTAACAAGTGTCTACTGTGTTTGGTGCAAAAGCACAAGTTTGGTCACCCTTACAACTTGGTACATCGAAGTATCCTCACTTAGCATCCCGGGTCGATCACAGGTGTAAAAAGGTACCAACTCTAGAACCCAGGCACATTATGAGGAAGAATTACTCACCCTAGAACGGCTTCAGGGCCGGTAGCACCACGGCTTAGGGGACTTCTGGCGATATAAAAGTGGGTTCTTACAGAAACCCGAGGAATCACAAGAATTAATGATTGAGCGGATGGATCGAAGGGACTACCATGCCCATTATGGATCACACCCATGAGCAGGTACTAAATGCTTTTGTTTTAGAGACCAACCTATTTGTGGTTGTTGCTTGGTATCAGTGCAGGGTATAGTATCATACCCAAAGATACTCACTACTGATCCCCTTGAGTAGAGATAGCGGTTCTTGGGAGGTCATTGCCCAAAGGGGAATTCAAAGGTGTGGTGTGCTCGAGAAGGCGTTGAGTTATGGAGGGAGGCCAATGCCTGCTACAAGCTATATCCGGCTCGAGAAGGAAAGGTGTTTATCACCAATCCAGAGTATTTTGGTGGGCTATACCAAGTATACAAACCCTAGGCCTTATGGCCTATTAGGATGTGCTTGTCTGTTATCAATTTAAACATTCTTTGAGTCCAAAATCAAAACAGAAAACACTTTGTCTTATGATTGTCTTTGATTGTCAGAATTTGATCATGAAAAATAGAGTCAGTTTAAATATCATCACTAAAATGCAGAGAGTCGCAAACATTCACGAAACTTGCATCACATTATCTCGGTAATTAAGCATCATTAAAGTCAGTCAAATTTGTCGATGGAGTCATCACGGTATAGGTTAACATGTCGGTGATGAACTTCTTGAAACACAATTGATTGGAAAATGTCGCGAAGAGTAGCTTTTGAAGACGCATTTTGTTAAATCCACGAAGCATCATGCGATTATCAAAGTACGGTAGTCACTCTCCACGATCCATACGATTACGCAGGTCTGATTGTCTTCACAAGCAGTCTATTGACGAAACCCTAAAATGATTTGCTTTCGATTTTGCATCCTTTAGGATCATTTAGTCATTACCATAGTTGTCTTCATTCAGAGTTTATTTTCATCTTAGAATACATATTACCTTGCATTAGACTTCTAGAAAGGTCACTTTTACAAACTTTAGGACTAGTTCACCATCTACACTCTAGAAAAGTCATAGCATCAACGAAATTTGTCATTGAACCTAGTTTTATCAGTATATCCTTTGTCCTACACAGAGTCTTCCTAGCTCATCAGTCTAGTTAGGAAACTCAACCTATCTTTGATCCTTGTCCTACATTGGTGCCTTGACTTAAACTAAATTGACGCCTTGGTTAGACTTTAGGTATTTGGTCCCTTCGTCTTAAGGTTTATAGAATTGACTATTTTAGAACCTTGCTTAGACCTTGCATCTTTAGATCTTAGGCTAGTGTCATCATAGAACATTCCTTATTTTGCATACGAAAATCCCAAAAACATAGACTAAGGTCATACTGTTCATAGATATAGTTTTGCATTTCCCGCATATTGAGCTTGTCTTACATGGTTGAAACTAGGTCTAAGAGAAGAGAGAGAGAAAACATGTTGAACCCAAACGAATTCATCAATCCGTTTTCGTCAAGACCTCATAAGACTCTATTAGACAAATTCACCACTAGAAACACTCAAGGACATATTGCAGTAGAGGACATAGAGGCTGCTGCACAGGACCTTGAGTTTGCCTCTTTTGTAGATGAGTACCTAGCAAATGATCATCAATGATTTTTAGGCAAATTGCTAGCTGAAGGTGCTACTTTACCTCTAGGATTTGATATTAGCACCTTACAAACTCAACCTACACAAGGGACAAATACCACGACTGCTAGTACTACTATACCTCAGGTCAGCACAACTATGCCATCTACCACATCTACACAGAGTACAACAATCCATACGTCCCCGTTTGGTACATCTAGCATGACATCAGGATTTAATTTCACTATAGGGGCTTCATCGTCCACTCCCTTCAGTCCTCTTGTTGGGAGTAAACGACCTAAAACGTTAGCCTCTACACCTTATGTCAGTGTCCCAAGTCCGCAATCAACAACCACCCCTACTACTAGTATCACGAGTACCATACCACAGTCGATGGCCATACCTAGTGTTCAAGTCACTAGACCTATACCAAGGATTACACAAAGAGGAGGCATTCCCTCCTTCCAATATGGCAATCAAAACCCTTTTTCGCAGATTGGTAGTCAGAATCCGTCCACACAGATTCCAAGTCAAAACCCATTTACACCGATTCGGAATCAAAATCCTTTTTCACAAATTGGTAGTCAAAATCCGTCCACACAGATTCCAAGTTAGAACCAATTTACATCAATTTCGAATCAGAATCCTTTTTTCCAAAGTGGTACTTAGAATCCGTTTACACAAATCTCAAGTCAACACCAATTTATGTCGATTCCAGACCAGAACACATTTACCAACATTCTGAATCCAAATCCACCTCATATGCCAACATTTATTCGAAACCCATCACGAGACTTTGGATTTTAGAATACATACCCGGATCCGCATAATCCTCCTAGCACATCTTTGACCCAAGTTGACGTCTTGTAAACACAAATGCAGGCATTACAAACGCAAATGGATAACATGTCGGTGTCAACTAAGAAATCATTTTCACCAAAGGACATATGCCCATTCCCTTTTGATAGATCATTGTACATGACACCTTTCCCTCACGGATATGTCATACCGAATCTTCCGAAGTACAATGGCAAATGAAATCCAATAGAACATATAAGGGAATTTTCTACCATATGCATAGATGTCGCTTATGACCCCATGTATCTTATGAGACTATTTCCAAGAAGTCTTGTGGGAACTGCACTAGAGTGGTTTTCAGGTTTAGATTCGGGCATTAGATCTTGGGGTGAACTGGTTGAGAAATTTGTGGAACAATTTGCCTACAACATAGATCATGAGATAAATATAGCAACCTTGTGTCACACAATGCAAGACGAAGGGGAAACATTCATTGCTTTCTTCCAGAGATGGAGAACTATAGCTAGTAGGTGTCCTGTTGAGATACCTGAAAAACAAAAAGTTACAATGTTTCAAGAAAAAGGAGCAACTTAAGGGTACATTGTTGTACGTCTTTTTCGGAACTAGTGGAAAAAGGGGTGATAATAGAGAAGGATCTCATTGAAAGGGTGAACTCAAGACATCAACATCGATAGAAATTATTCATTACAAAACACCCCAATGAAGCAGTTAAGTCTGCGCCAAAATGTCCTGTGATAGGGGTGGTTGATGCTACAAACATTACAGCGGGGACCCCTCCCTCACATTACAAGGACCTCATACTTTTATACCAACACCCTTAATGCTCAATCAACAACCGTACGCGTGGTCCCGAAATACTCGTCCACAACCAGGAAGATTTTAAGCATTGAATTCACTCCCTTAGGGAACTGTTATTAGTCGATGTTCAAACAAGCACTCTGATAATCTCTCATACAATTAGGGAACCATGGAACAATGCGATCCGGGACAATTTCAGAAGCAAACTTGGTGGGATGACAATGCCTTTGGCGATTTACCATAGAACCCCAAAGGCATAACCTGCAAGCGTAGAGCAAGTGAAGGAATGTATGTCGGGGATCTTGTCGAAGAACAGTAGAGAGTTAGTGGACAAAACATAGTCATTGAACACACGATCCATCAGTACCCCGTTACTACATGACCATGGGGAAGAGGCTGTCCCCGATTCGGTACTAAGACAATGTCGACCAATATGATGTCAAGGCATGATTATAATGAGTGGAAGAAATCATTAAGCTGCCAGCCGTCGATGAGAATATCAATACCATTATTATCAATACCAATCCTGAGTGTGCAGTCAATACTCGCCATACTAAATTCACTATTCAAGGCCCTCCATCATAGCAAACACCCCAACCTTCCAAGTTACAATATAACCTTCTTGATCATTTGGGGAAGACCCTGACCCAAATCTCAATCTTGGAATTGTTGCGTATTTCCCCTAAGCATCGGTCTATCCTTGATAAAGCTTTGTAGAATACCACGGTCCCTAATGATCTGGATGTCAATCATTTCTAGGAAATGGTGGGCTACTTGACCAATAATCATCATGCCACATTTTCTGAACAAGACTATGCAACTAAAAAGACGGACCACAATGACCCTTTACACCTAGAAGTCCTTGTTGACAACACCAAAGTTAGACGAGTTTTGGTAGACGGAGGAGTAGGGTTAAATCTGTGCACTTTAAAACTAATTAAGGCTTTAGGTATCTCAGAAGCATGCGTAGACACGACCAAGAGTATTGTCATTAAAGCTTATGATGATGAAGAAAGAAAATCAAAGGGAGTTGTAACACTTCCTATCAGAATTGGTCCTGCGGTAATGGAGACAAAGTTCCAGGTCTTGGATCTCACCCTTCCTTATAACATTCTGATAGGTAGACCATGGATTCATGCTATGAAGGCAGTCCCTTCCATGTATCATCAGTGTCTCAAATTTCCTTACAATGGCATAGAAATAACTATAGACGGTGATCCAGATCCTTTCCAGTATTGCACCAATCTAAAGGAGATTCCCCAACGCCAAGTGCCAGTCAACCAAGAGGCCTCATCATCCAGGTCATCCCTCCTATGTTGATCGCGACCCACACTGCGAACATATTTCACCTGGAGTTCATACCACTCCTAGGGTTGAGATCCAGGATAGGGTTGTGGAGAATACACTAGAAACTTCTATTGTGTGCTTTGAGTTCCTCCTAAGTCATGCAGTTTACCTACCCAGCCAGGACAATCTATGGTCATATAAATACCTCCACAGCTGTAACTTTTAAATGGGGTGAGTGTGAGAGGGTAGATACATAAGATGTCCCTTCTGGTATGGGAAGATGATGAAGAACCCCTCTTACTTGCTTATAATCCCTACAAGTCTATATGGAAAGGGTTCAAAATCATTACTGAAACATAAAGGATATGATGAATGATGGTTTAAGGAAGACTGAAACCAAGTTAAGGCAGGATTGAACTCAATATTTGTTTTCGATTGTGGAGTAGAATTTGGGGTTCAGCGATTCAAATTGAAGTTCCTGTACCCCATTACCCTTACTTGAGGAAGTAGAATTGCTTGGAATATTAAGATATCTCATGAACCAATGGACCAATATCATCATGATTCCCCTGACTCTAACGATTATGAGTGGGATTCCCTATCCTCTACTTCTTCCATGGACCTTGACAAGTTATTTGGAGAACTTGACTTGATGCTAAGTTCCTCACCCAATCCCTTGAATTCATGTCCACCAAAGAAAATGACAAAGAAGAATGGTTTAAACACTACTATTGGGAATTGTATACGTCTAAAAATGGTCATGATTAAGCTTGTTAATTAATTGAATATGAGTTATTTAATTAATTCCCCTAAAGTCATCTACATATAAATAAATTTAATTATTTATTTATATCGTTCATTTTTCTAATTCTTCTACCTTAATTAAATAAATAACTTTATTTAATTATTGGCATTTCCCATATTCTTCTTAATTAAATAAAATAAATTTTCATAATTTATTTATATTTGATTATCACATCATTTCAAAGTTTGAATATTTAAATATTCAAATAATGGAATATTCCCTTCATCCCATATTAAATTAAATATTAAATATCTTATTTAATACTCCTCTAATTTCATTTTAAACATAATTAAATATGAGTTGCATTTAATTATAGTTTATTTTATCTTCACTTTTAAATTAAATAAATTTATTTTATTTAATTTCTAATTTGTGTTAACTCACCTTTCCAAATTTTAACTCATCTTTCGAAATGGAAGTTTCCCTTCGAAACTCAATGACGAGATTGAAAGAAAAAGGAAACCTTCCATCCTTCTCTCACTCGACTTTCGAAAATCCTATACCGTTCATCTTACCAGATTGAATCTCATCCTTTGATCATTGCCAACTAAGCTTTTGCCTTCAAAAATCTATAAATTAAACCTTTCACAAGCCATTTGAATCGAATCTTCAGACATCCTTATGTTGTCAAAATATTCTATCTTTCATCCATCATTCTCCTGCAAACCTTTACCATATCGTTATGCTGCTGAAGTGAACAACCAACATTCCTCCATTATCAACCTTCAAAATCTTGCATTCTTAGTATATTATGCATTTACTTTTAAATCTCATTCTTTAGTTGCCATTTTGTTGAGTCTGATCTGTTGATCTGAGAGCTATCTGGAAAACAACAAAACGCTGAAGATAGAGGAAGATAAGACGGTTTCGAGAAGCTGCTGTTACGGTTTGCACATTTTGTTTTCCTTTTTAGCTTTTTGATTTAATGTCTTATTAATATGTGTTTGATTTCTATTTAATTAATACAATATTTCAATCACACATAAAATGGCACCCACCGTGGGGCTCAAACCCACGAATTTAACATTTTCTGTGAGTTTCTGTTGACAGTTTCCGCATTCTGGAATCAACTTTTCGAAAAAATTTGGCATTTACGCGCATTCGACATTTTCTGCGGTGCATACAGGATTTTCTGACTTTTGTTTTGTAGGATTCTGGAGCGCATATAGTCATTGTTTCGGCGCATCCAGGGACTGTTTCGGCGCATATACGGTAAAGAATCGCGCATATACCCTTTCATTAAAAATCTGTAAAAAAATTTTTTTTTTTTAGGCACATCTAGTGACTGTTTACGCGCATCTGGTGTCTGTTCTGGTGCATCTGGGCTTATTTAGCATTCTAAAAATTTTCTAACATGCATCTGGGGTCTGTTATGGCGCATCTGGGCTTATTTAGCATTCTAAAATTTTTCTGACGCGCATCTATGGTCTGTTCTGGTGCATCTGGGCTTATTTAGCATTCTATTTTTTTATGCACATTGGGGGTCTGTTCTGGCGCATATGGGGCTTATTTAGCATTATGGATTATGTTTTAGCGCATACATGCAGCATTTTCATAGGAAATCTTAAAATGGCCATATCTTGTCATTTTTTGGTCTTTTTCAGAGATTTTTTTTTTGAAATGGGGTAGAATTTCATAAGCTATCTAATGGTGTAATTTTTTATCAGATTTTACAAAGTTATAGCTTTCAAATTCTCACATGTTTGAAAAAAATTGCTTGTTTTGGGATTTAATCACACTTTTGCTTGCATGCATGTGTTTCTTCTTGTCTTGGTGACTTGTTGGTGAATCATGCGGAGCTAGAAAAGCATTGGAATCAGTCACAACATCAATTTGGAAAGCGAAAATAACCAAGTGCACTCATTTCATCCTTCATCTCTTAATCTTGTTTGTCACACATTTCAATTTGGGGTATAAAATTAATCATTGTTTGCAAACACATTTGGATTTGGGCTCTTAAAATGAATATTGTCTTCAATTACATATTGAAAATTAGGTCTAAAATTCACCACTGTTTTCCATCACATTTTGATTTGGGATCTAAAAAGAACAAGTGTTTGAACTTTTTTTTACACACATTTCATTTCTAATATAAGGGAAATTAATCATTGTGAGTGTGAATCAAGTGCGTGTGTGATCACAAACACCTCACTTGATTTGCTTTTGTCAAACCCTTCATAGGAGGCCTGCTAGGGGATTTCATCACCCCTAGGGACGACCTCAATCGAAGTGTGAATCGAAAGACATGCTTGTTTGGAAGTTAAAATATTATTACTCTTGGCTAAGCCCCAAAGAACTTTATACCTTTGGGAAGTGAAGGTGAAGAATGGGTAACCCCTTTCTCCCAGCTGTGTGACAAGATTTTTCTTTCAAATCATCCTTAGTCAACCTTGTGCAGACTAGCTTGAAACCTAATTGGCCATACCCACTTGACTAGTTCTAGGACTTGTTGATGTGTCTTCTTCAAATGTGTGCTTAATAATCACATTCATAAATTTCAAATTCAAACTTGCTTATGTGTCTTGCGTGTGTGATTTATGTGTGTACATGTGTGATCATTCATTTAAACATTTCCAAATCAAGCTAAACACCAAACACATAAAGACAAGTCACTCTACACGTTCTTCCAACACATCCACATCTTATCCATTTCATCCTAATCAAACCAAGTCATCCAATCAAATCATTCCACATAATCACCATCACCACTTGTCAAAATGGTCATAATCATAAACAAGCCAAATCCTAATCATAAGCCCAAAATCATAATCCAAGGGGGCTATCCCTCTAGGCCAAATCATGAGACAAAACCTAAGCCCGAGATCATCATTCAAGGAGTCCCTTTCTCTAGTTCAAATAATGAAACAAAATAAAAACCTAGAATCAGACTTCAAGGGGCTTCTCCTACCACTTCTAATGATGACATGAACGATGTTACATACTTTGAGGAACAAATCGATACACAAGAGCTTACACACATGTGTGACACCATGCCCACATTCGAACACAAAGACCTAGCATCTCAACTTCAAAACCTTCTTCAAACACTTTATCAAATACCCAAACCCCTAGACCATCAAACCATACAAAGCCTTCAAACCCTCTTCCAAAATTTTCAAAAAATCAAATCACCTCAAATCCAACACCTCCTAGCTCAAGCTAATCAATTCATGGCCACTTGTCAAATTCAACAAACACAACATCATCCCCTATCCATTCATTATCACCCTTCCACCTCATACCAATCTAATCCATCCACTTCTTCACATGTCAATGCCACATCACAACAAACACATGTGACTTTAAGTTCTACCTTGCAACAAGGTCAAAATTCTTCATGTTCTAATGCAACCATTGACAAGGGGAATACCAATCTAGTTCATGCACCCTTACCATCATCCAATCAAAACCAAAACCCTAAGCCCACACCTTCCACCCATACACCTACAAAGGATGTGACCCAAGGGCTACTAGCAAGGAATCAAACATCGCCATGTCATCCAACTGATATTCTTGAACATACAAAAGAGTCATCAAACATCATGCCAAGTCCTTCAAGCCAACCATGTCATCCACAATCCCTTGATCCAATTCAAGAGTCATCCCCTTCCACCTCCATTCCAATAAGTCATGAGGTATTTCAAGAGCACAATCCTAAACATGAGGAAACATTACCCCCTCATCCACATAAAGATCAACACCCTCCCAATGATTCCATTCATAACATACCTAATACTATTCATGATCAATCTTCCATCTTTGATCAAGACCCCTTTTATGATCAAGAAGACCATGATGATCCTCTTAGCCAACTTTATGCATTCCATGGTCAAGAGCTTTCCACCTCACCCATCCATGATGCACAAACATCCACTTCCCTTGATGAGACATATGCCTCCCAAGCACACATAGAAGATCAAACAAATATCTTGGATCTAAGTGAACACAATGCTAATCAAGATCCTAATGATCCTCCATTACCCACTATCGACCCCATTGCAAGTCCTCCATCCTATCCTATTGGTCTCTCCACCCTCATTCATGAATGTTCCTCCTTAGAACAACAACAAGCATTATTTTCTCCATCCAATAAGAAACTCGTGTCTAGTGTTTCACTTACACCTAGTCCCATTATCCATTGCACACTCCAAAACATGAACCACCAAGGTAAAAGTCTAGACCTTCATGAACAAGATATTTTGGAGCCTATACATGTCAAAGTCCCTCCACGCTCTTATGGCCTTGGACCTACACCCCAAGGACAACAACCTAAAGATGTTGGTACTTCCTCCATGCATCCCAAGTCCACTTTCCATCATAAAGCCTATCATACACCCAAAACATATGTTGCCATTCCACCTCCATCATCCTACAAATGTCAAAAGCATGTGACCATACACCTTCCACCATCAAATCTACCACCATTGCTTCCAACTCCTAATATCCCTCCATCTAATTTACCACCATTACTCCCAACACCTAATATCCCTACCATCCAATCCTTTTATCCATGTATCCATAAATCCTCTAAACATCCTAATCATGACCAACAAATGCACACATTGTCTAAACATAAAGCTTCCACCCATTCCACCATACCCATGGGATTCAAAAGCAAGAATTTCAATGCCTCTACCTATAAAGTCAAAAATTCTAAGGGTTCTCATGCCTTAGGACATCAATACAAAAAGTCAAAGAAAAATACATCTAAAAAGTTATATAAGCCCATACCTCCAAAAGTAAAGGCCAAAACTAAATTGGTTTGGGTACCTAAGCAAAATGAAAGAAAGTTAAATGAAGCATATACATCACAAAAATCCCAACCATTCACTTCCACCCCACATTCTCATTCCATTCAAAAGTCTCAAATTCCTAAAACCCACAAGCAAAATAAAAATAATAAAAATACTAAGTCTATGTGGGCACCAAAAGCACTACACCCTCCACCTCCTAAGAAAACATCTCCATTGCTTCCTACACCCCATCCACATCAAAAGCTTTAACGTTTATCACAATGTGTGCAACCATTGGTCATGGCTCCCTTCCATTTCACAACAATCCCACATACCTCCACCTCCCCATCCTTCAACTACTATCCTACATATCTCCCCCACCATCTTCCTATGGTCCATGCTTTTGCATAAACCTTTCATCCATCCTTTTGCACAAGGCCTATTCAATCCACATCATCATCCACTATTCCCCATCCATTCTTACATAAGGCATCATAATCCATCATCTACTTAATCCATCCCTTTCATGTCATATCTTACCAACATCTATGAGCATAATGAGCATTTGACATGGTCCATGCAATGACATCCATATCTAGTGGGACTACCACCTTTCATGCAACTAGACACTTGAGTCCCTCCTATCCATATTCCACTTCTCCTATTCAAAAAGTCCAAAAGTCAAAAAAACAAAAAAAGAAAAAAAAAAAAAGAAAAAAGTAAAGAGAAATCCCTTCGTCCAATGGTGAAAACTTGGTAAACAGACTCGGATAAGTGCACCATGATGAAAACCTAGCAAAATAGCGCCATGTGTAGGTTGATCTTCTATGTCACTTGCACTTGGGGCACAATGTCTTATCTATCCAACCTATCCTTTTCATGTCTTATCATTTCCATCCTACCTACCATCTTTTAGCCATCATACATACCTATCATATCGAAAGTCCATTCATCCACCCTTCGCTCTTTGATCTTGATGAAGATATAGAGGCAAAATGTTGAAACATGTTTTGGGTATCTCTTGACATACCTCATCCTTCCAAACAAGCCTATCATTCATTCTATTGCCATAAGCTTTGTCATGAAAATCCTAAGTATTGTACTCCAGAATGGGGTATGTTATTTATGTGACATAGTCTTTGGAAATCACATCATCCTCGTTTCTTATGATGCATACATCCATTTCATTCACTATGACCTATCCATTCCATCCATCCATATATCATGAGCCTTTTATCCCTTTATCCCATCACCCACCCCTTCATCCATCAATCCCATCATTGGTATCTAGCAGAAAGGCTACTCAAATTTTCATCCTTTGACACCTCCAAATATTCTCATAAATCCAAAAAAATCAAAACATTTCAAAAAATCCAAAAAAATCAACACATCTCAAAAATCCAAAAATCCAAAAATCCAAAAATCAAAACATTTCAAAAATCCAAAAAATCAACACATCTCAAAAATCCAAAAATAAAAATCAAAAATCAAAACATTTCAAAAATCCAAAAATCAACACATCTCAAAAATCCAAAAAAATAAAAAATCAAAAAATCAAAACATTTCAAAAATCCAAATAAAACATCAAAACATCTCAAAAATCCAAAATCAAAAATCAAAAAATCAAAACATTTCAAAAAATCCAAATAAAACATCAAAACATTTCTAAAAAATCCAAAAAATAAAATAAAAAATCAAAACATTTCAAAAATCCAAAAAAATAAATATCAAAACATTTCAAAAATCCAAAAACATCAAAACATTTCAAAAATCCAAAATAATCATAAAATGTCAAAAATCCAAAAAAATCAAATATCCAACAAAAAAAAATTCAAGCAGTAAAATCAATCCATCCAATTAATTCTTCCAATGTCATAAAATCAATCCATCAACTCAATTCAAATCAATCCAATCATTCAACCATTCAACCAAATCAATCATCTTCATCAAAACCATTTCATCCAATCAAATCAATTGAATCAATCCAAGCAATAATCCAAATGCAATTCAATCCTTAATCCATACCAATCATGTCAATTAATCTTGTCAAATTATCCAATCACATCCTTTGGTCTTGATCCTAATCTTGTCGTAAACCAAATCAAATTCAATCAATCAATTATCATCATCCTTGTGTTGCTCTAGGGATATATCGCTTCCCAACAATGACAACACTATCATCATCATCGATCAATCTATCAATCAATGGTTTATAACTTGACAGGGCCAATACCTTGTTTGTTTTTGTATCATTTGTGCATGCTTGCTTGCTTGCTTGTGTGTGTTATCATTTTATCTTGCATTTGTATCAAATCCGTATCATTCCAGCTAATATTCATATCTTGTGTATGTTGGAGTAGCTTTTTGCACTATCCTTTGCATCTAAGGTCATATCATACCTTTTGTGCATTAGGACTTTAATGCTCTAAGTCTATTTCCTCATACATCTAGACAAGGTTGTATTACGCTGGGGCATGAGACACATCGTCACCTTGGTCCTTATATCTTGGTGCATAACGTCTAGTGCTATATCAAACATCATGGTTGCTTACTTTCATTGCAGTATAACGTATCATTCATCTCCTTCATTCACTTTCTATCTTGCATCATCTTGTCTATCCTTATCATTTCATTTCGAGAGCCTACCCGTGTTTGTTCAACCCGCCTATCCTCTCGAGGGGGCATCATCATTGCATCATCCTATCTTTATATCATTATCCATTCTCCTCTATCCATACCTTACCTTCTTTGAAATGATGTTACTTGACAAAAAATCTCATCATCTTGAACATCATCTCAAAGAGGGGCAAAATGTATACGTCTAAAAATGGTCATGATTAAGCTTGTTAATTAATTGAATATGAGTTATTTAATTAATTCCCCTAAAGTCATCTACATATAAATAAATTTAATTATTTATTTATATCGTTCATTTTTCTAATTCTTCTACCTTAATTAAATAAATAACTTTATTTAATTATTGGCATTTCCCATATTCTTCTTAATTAAATTAAATAAATTTTCACAATTTATTTATATTTGATTATCACATCATTTCAAAGTTTGAATATTTAAATATTCAAATAATGGAATATTCCCTTCATCCCATATTAAATTAAATATTAAATATCTTATTTAATATTTTCCTCACTCTAATTTCATTTTAAACATAATAAAATATGAGTTATTTAATTATGTGGATTTCCATTTTTATCTTCACTTTTAAATTAAATAAATTTATTTTATTTAATTTCTAATTTGTGCTAACTCACCTTTCCAAATTTTAACTCATCTTTCAAAATGGAAGTTTCCCTTCGAAACTCAATGACGAGATTGAAAGAAAAAGGAAACCTTCCATCCTTCTCTCACTCGACTTTCGAAAATCCTATACCGTTCATCTTACCAGATTGAATCTCATCCGTTGATCATTGCCAACTAAGCTTTTGCCTTCAAAAATCTATAAATTAAACCTTTCACAAGCCATTTGAATCAAATCTTCAGACATCCTTATGCTGTCAAAATATTATATCTTTCATCCATCATTCTCCTTCAAACCTTTACCATATCGTTATGCTGCTGAAGTGAACAACCAACATTCCTCCATTATCAACCTTCAAAATCTTGCATTCTTAGTATATTATGCATTTACTTTTAAATCTCGTTCTTTAGTTGCCATTTTGTTGAGTCTGATCTGTTGATCTGAGAGCTATTTGGAAAACAACAAAATGCTGAAGATAGAGGAAGATAAGACGGTTTCGAGAAGCTGCTGTTACGGTTTGCACATTTTGTTTTCCTTTTTAGCTTTTCGATTTAATGTCTTATTAATATGTGTTTGATTTCTATTTAATTAATACAATATTTCAATCACACAGGAATCACTTGATCCTACCTCCTGGCAAAATGAGCCACCTGTTTCCGATAGTCAAACCTTGGCACTAGGCCCACCTATCCATCTGCCAAAACCTAAACCTAAGAGCAAACATTACTTAGTACAGGGATTTTGTGATCACATGAATAATTCAATTTTTACCTTGACTCCATTAAACTTTGATAACTCCGATGATGACATGCCCTTAGTCTATCCCCAACTCATTGATTGGGACCAACAAGACACACCCATCTTAGATATGTTTGAGAACGACGAAGCAATTGTTGAGTTCCTGGGATTACGAGAAGGCATACCAAATGGTGATCATAAGACTGGTTTTACCATTGACTTGGACAACAAAGCATATTTTGGGGAATCTGTTCAACCCTTCAGTCGCAAAAATGAGAAAAAGAATAAACAAGATAAAAAGGATGACTCTTTAGGTGAAAACCAAAAGGCACCTTTAGACAATGAAAAAGTAAAAAGAAAGGACGCATCCGAAGGTGAAAACCCCTCTGAGGAACCTAAGGATGGAGGTTTGAACATTTTCCCTGTTGCACAGGAAAAGTCACCTATGCTCGTTGAAGAATCAGTAGAAGTCAACATAGGTACCAAAGAGAATCCTTGACTGGTTCATTTTGCAGCGTCATTGACAACAGAAGAGCAGCCCGAGTTCCATAACTTCTTTGCACAGAGACAAATAAATTTCGCTTGGTCATATGCAGATATGCCGGGTTTAGATCCTGACCTTGTTCTACATCATTTGCCCTTACAACCAGGTGCCAAACTAGTGAAACAGAAATTGAGAAAAATGCACCCACAGATTGCTTTATTAGTCAAGGCAGAACTCAAGAAACTCTTAGATGTTGGTTTCATAAGATCTATCGACTATGCAGATTGGATTTCCAATCTTGTACCAGTTACTAAACCAACTGGGGGCATCTGCATCTGCACTGACTTTAGAGACATCAATAAATCCTGTCCTAAGGATGACTTTCCTTTGCCTAACATAGACATGATAGTTGACATGATAGCAGGATATGAGATGTTGTCCCTTATGGATGGATTCTCAGGATATAACTAGATCAGAATTGCAACTGAAGACCAACCTAAGACGGCTTTCACTTGTCCTTGGGGAACTTATTGCTGGAATGTTATGCCCTTCGGACTCAAAAATGCTGGAGCAACCTATCAACGTGCCATGACTACTATCTTTCATGATCTAGTACACACTCTTATGGAGGATTATGCCGATGACCTTATTGAAAAATCCAAGAAAAGGGTAGAACATTTGCAAGTTTTAGATAAGATATTTCAGAGACTAGAGAAGTATAAAGTGAGACTTAATCCAAAGAAATGTGTGTTTGGAGTCAAATCAAGAAAGCTGTTAGGTTATATTATTTCTAGACGAGGCATTGAAGTGGATCCTGCTAAGGTGAAAGTAATCATGGACATGCCTCCACCTACTAATCTCATTCAACTAAGAACATTACAGGGAAGGTTACAATCTATCAGAAGATTTGTAGTGCAACTAGCAGATAAGACACACCCTTTTCAACATCTACTTAAGAAAGGGGTACCCTTTGCATGGACAGCTAAATGTGAAGAGGCTTTCCAACTGATTAAAGAATATTTACTCACACCCCCTGTCTTAATGCCACCTGTTGAAGGAAGACCATTGATTCTTTATATTACAGCAACCCATTCATCACTCGGAGCATTGCTTGCACAAAATGATGATGAAGGTCATGAAAGGGCAGTCTATTATATCAGTCGGACTTTGGTAGGTTATGAGCTCAACTATAGTACCATTGAACGTGCCTATCTTGCAGTAGTATTTGCTACTCAGAAATTGAGGCACTATATGCTAAACCATCAAACAATGTTGATTGCTAAAATAGACCCTCTGAAATATCTCCTCAGCAAGGCAACATTAACAGGACGATTGGCTAAATGGGTTATGATACTCAGTGAGTATGATATCTGGTATGTAGAAAGAAAGGCTATTAAAGGACAGGTTATTGCTGATTAGTTAGCTGACACACCCACACAGGCAGATCACTCATTAGTTGCAGACTTTCCTGATGAGTTCATATTAATAATTGATACAAATATAACATGGAAACTATACTTTGATGGCTCACATACGAATCATGGTTCAGGGGCTGGTATACTGTTTATTACACCTCAGGGTGATTCCATCCCTAAGTCATTCTGAATTGCATTCCCATGCACTAACAACATAGCAGAATATGAAGCTCTAGTGACAGGGTTACGAATGGCAGTCAAGTGGAAAATTAAGATTTTACAAGTACATGGGGATTCTCAACTAGTAATTAGACAAGTAAATGATGATTATGAGACTAAGGATGAGAAACTTGCTCCATACAAGTGTATGGATGATAGCTTTAAGGAGTACTTTGACAAAGTCGAATTTCATCAGATACCTCATGTTTTAAACAAAGCAACAGACGCTATGGCTACAATTGCATCACTCCTTGACATTCCTAACAACGTGCCTAAGTTTGAGTTCTTGGTAGAACAGCTTTTGGTCCCAGCCTACGATATCCCAGATTCGAAAATGGTGTGTGACATTGTTGGTCCTGATTCCCCATGGTACAAAGAAATCTATGATTACCTTCATGCCGAAGTCATACCCACTGGCTTATCAAATAACCAACGTAGGACATTCCTCCGCAAGTCAGCTAAATACACCATCGTCGGAGACACCTTATATCGACGTGCTTTAGATAATACCTTATTGAGATGTCTTGATTCTACTGAAGCACAAGAAAATTTGCATGGGGTCCATGAGGGTATATGTGGTTCCCATTCTAGCGGTCCTACCTTAGCCAAAAAGATTATGAGACTAGGTTATTACTGGCCTACTATGGAAAAAGACTCATATCTTTTTGTAACAAAATGCCGCCAATGTCAAATTCATGGGGACCTGATACATGCCCCAGCATAGAAGCTCCGTCCTATAACGTCACCATGGCCCTTTGCCCAATGGGGACTTGACCTCTTAGGTAAGATCCACCCCATGTCATCTAATGGACACAAATTCACTATCACTGCCACTGAGTATTTTACGAAGTGGATTGAAGCTATTCCTATGACATACATTACCAGCACACAAATTTCTAGATTCATCCTGAACTATATCATCTATTGGTATGGTGTCCCTCAGTCCATAATCATTAATAATGGCCGCCCATTTAAGAACCAAGAAGTTTGCCATCTATGTGATGAATTTCATATCCAACATCACTTTTCCACTCCATACTACCCCCAAGGTAACGGCCAAGCGGAGGCATCTAACAAGACCATCATTAGAATCCTCAAGAAAACTGTCAATGATGTTGGTCGTGATTGGCACTTACAGCTTAACCCTGCCTTATGGGCTTATCGCACTAGTATCCATACTCCCATTGGTGCTACTCCATATTCACTTGTATTTGGTTCTAAAGCTATTCTACCTATTGAGGTCGAGATTCCTTCCCTAAGGGTATCCCTAAAAGGCCACATTGATGATGAAGACTATCGAGTATCGAGACTCCATGAGCTAGAATTCCTGGATGAGCGTAGATAGAAGGCACTTAGCCATCTTCAAGCATATCAGAATTTCCTTCGTCATAGCTATAACAGGAAGGTCTTGAACAAAAACTTTGATATTGGTGACCTGGTTTTAATGGAGAACCCAAAGAATCAAGCAGAAAGAGAAAAACCAGGAAAGTTTGAACCAAATTGGTTAGGACCTTATGTTGTTATAGAAGCTTTTGGATCAGGAGCGTACCAACTCTCTACTCCTGAAGGGGAACCATTGTCCTCACCAATCAATAGTATGCATCTGAAGAAGTTCTACGCATAGCTTCTGGGAGCCTTTGTCTTAATTAGCAAAAAATACAAAAAAATCATAAAATCATAAAAAAATCATTATCAAGGTGAAAACCTGGCAAACAGGTGTCTTAGTAACACCAAAAATATTAGATAACCTAGAAAATAGTAAAGACAAATCATTCGTCCAATAGTGAAAACCACTTCGGTGGCGCTTTGGATAAGTACGATGGTGAAAACTTGGCAAATAGGCGCCATGTGTAGTTAACTCTGCTCCTTTGTCTACTATTATTCTGTACATAGTATGTATCCTTGTACATAGTCCACTTCCCTGTACATAGTCCTTATCCCTGTACATACTACTTATCCTTGTACATAGTCCACTTCCTTGTATATATCCCTTATCCTTGTATGTACTATCTATCCCTGTACATATCTTTTATCTTTCATATCCATCATTTGTATGTACCATCCGTAATAAGTGGTAGTCTTTCCCATAACTTGGAATGATTGACATCGAGTGTGTTTTATATCCCCCATTTTACCTTATTCATAGTTAATTGGTCTTATACTCGACTGGGGGCAAATACTTGACATGTGTCATATTGGTTCTTGCATTGGCTGTGTTGAAGACGTAAAACCATGGAAAAATCCACGAACATCGCAAAATGACCTGAGAAAACACAAAACATCAAAAAACTTCAAAAAGACAAAAAAATCAAAACATTTCGAAAATCCAAAAAACAGAGTCAGAGTCAGTCGCACTTGTCAGTCTTTGTCGTTTGTCAAACTACGTTGCCTCTACGACTAGACATAGGCAAGGCCATCAATCGATGAGTCCCCGAGGCCGCACTAGGTCAGTCCATTAGGGTTCGTCACTTTCGCTTTCACACACACGTCTTCTATTGGTAGTTAGTCTTGTCGGTCGCAGTCAAGTCGAACTACAAGGTCTCTGTGTGTACAACGTAGGCAAGGCCATCAATCGATGAGCCCCCGAGGCCGCACTAGGTCAGTCCTTTAGGGTTTTGTCGTCACATGCAGTTAATTGTCCACGCATCGTCTCAAGTCATGCATTAATCTGGTGAACAAGTCAGCACTATCTCTATGTCAAATCAAACAACTTGCCAAACGAAACAATCAAAACAAATCAACAAATGTTTGCTACAAGATGTGTCCTTCTTGGAAACAGACATCATCATAGCAATCAACCTGTATCTTATTCAGGATGGGTCCTTCCTGAATATTGATATCAGCAAAACAATCTATGTCTTATATAGGATGAGTCCTTCCTGCATAATCGACAAGGTTAAACAATCAAACATAGCCTTATACAGGTTATCACATCAACAGTATCTGACTCAACGTCTTATACAATACATGTCTTTCTGAAACCAGGCTTTGTCATGCCTTATACAGATAGTCATAACATCGAAACCAGACTCACAGTCTTATCCGGTATGTGTATCTCCTGATATCAGGCTCTATCAAATCAATCCTTTTATCAATCAAAACAAATCAAACAAACAGATCAAGTTTTGGAAAATATTTTATTGGCTTCTTGACTTTATGGCTTATTTATGTTATCATTTATCTTGAATTGACGACTGGGATTCATGTTACTAGCTTTCTCAAGGATGTCCCATGAAGGATTTAGAGAAGCAACGATGTATCAGAATTCTATTTTCTTTGACTATTGTCTGTCGACTATCTTTTAAATTTGATTTTGAGTCATGTTACTAGTTTCCTCAAGGATGTCCCATGAAGGATTTAGAGGAGCAATGATGTCTCATGACCCGTCCTTTACTTTATTTGTTGTCTGTGGTTTGTCCTGAAAAAAAGACTGGGGCAACTTGTGCCCTTAGTGTGAGTTAATGACAATCCTTGTTTGCGACTGTCTGTTATTAGCAAGTGGATGACCTTGCACGCCTTGATTTATGTCATATCATGGTGTTTTTCTCCATTTGTATTAGTCCCACCCAATGATGATAAAGTGCAATACCTTTTGTGATAAAGCGAAACATCGAAGATTGCTAATACTAACATCTATCTCCTGTCTTTCGTTCTTCCTCAATCTTTCTTTCCGCACTAACAGTTCTTCTTTCTTGCATTACGACAAAGTCCTGTGACACAAAACATTATACACCATCCTGCATCAACATACATGTTAGAAAAATACATACATATAGGCATATTTCATATTTAGATCATCATGGCATACTAAATAATCATCATCAAACAATACATATCATAAGCATTCCATGTACAAAGCAACTGTAAATACATGCATTACATTACATTTGTATAGCATCATATGTCGTATGCATCATACATATAACATCATATTGCATCTCATAATTATAACTTGCATACATCATATAGAATCATACATCACATGGAATCACCATCATATCATTAACTACATAAACGTCATAAAATAAATATCATCATCCATCACATAGGCATATCATATGAACATCACATATATAAATAAAGACTACATAATCAATACATAAACATCCATATCATGAGAATCACCGCCAAAATCATATATATATCTCGCTCAACTGTGTCACATCACAATGTCATAATGTATCAATAATACATGGCAGCCCGTAGGCTATAAGATCAAAATACAATGTCTCAAATGAATCTCAAGCAGTATCCCTATCCCGAACTGCCACTGCCATCATGCCGGGAATGTGTAGGGGAATAATGATGGGAACCTGATGACCTCTGAGCTGAGGGAGGCCTATCATATGGACCTGCTCTACGTGGATACTCCACCCCCTCTGTGCTAACTGTCCTACTATGTGTCCTAGTCTAGGACCTGCTATTGTGTGCTACTGAGAAACTAGGAGCCCGTCTCTCTGGTGGAATCTCTGCCTCATACAGATCCTGATAATATCTCTCCCTCTCCCCAGCTCTGACTAGCTCTCTGGTGAACACAGCTGATGGTCCTATGCACAATGCCCTGAGCTCTGTAAATCTCTGCTTAGTCTTCTGTCTCTGAGCTATGGCCTTATCCCTATCCATCACTGCTCTATCTCTCTCCATCCAATATGCATCCCTCTTGGCCATGAGAACTCTCATCTACTCCTTTGGCGACACAACCTGAGCACCCAGTGTATCTCTGTCTGGATCCTCTGCCTCTCTATCATCCTGTTTGTCCCTGTCTCTCCCATCCTCCTCATCTAGCTCCTCTAGGATCTGATCTCTCTCTCTCTCTCTCTCGTGATCATCATCCTCATCATCATCCTCCTAGTAAGCACCTAATAAACCCAGAGCATCAATCTCTGCCTCCTCTCTGCCTGCCTGCTCGACACCTGCCTCCTCCTCTGTCAGGATATCTGGTATAGCTGCCTCTACTGGCTGCGCCTCCTCTCCACCTTGCGTAATATCCTCCCCTCCCCCTCTCCCAACATCTAGCATGGCTACATCCTCCTCTCCTCGTCCCTCCTCCCGGATTGGTGATAGTGGTGGTCCTCATCCCCTCCGACCACGTCTCCCTCTCCTGCCTCCATGCCATCCACCTCGGCCATCATCTCCCCAGCCTCTCCCTCAGCCTCGCCTACCTCATGGCCCTGTCCCTCACCGCTCTACCGGCGCTGGCTACTTTGGATCTGTCAAAGGGATCGGCCTATGTGCTACCCACCACTGATCATACTCTGCTGTGGTCCCTGGGTCTGCTGGTCCGTCTCTCCATCACCATGGAAGTGCCTGCAATGCATCAATATCTGCCTCTGCTATGGCCATTGGAATCTCTGGCCCCCATAGTGGGACCTCTCGCGAGGATCTCACAAACTCTGCTTGCCCTCGAGGCACATCTTGCACCTCCCCAAACTGCTGCAGGACACGGTCTGGCAACTACCGCTCTATAATATGAACATGGGATACTGTCCGTCCAACCAAATACTGTGCCTGTCTGCAAAATGGCAAGTGCTCATCCTCATCTGACCACTCCTCACACCCCAGGTATGGCCTCCATGTAAGCTGCTGCATCGTGTCTATGGCATGTCGGAAGTAGCCTGTATCTCCAATGTGATGCTGTGTGGTCGCCCCCGCATAACGGAAGGCGTATGGAGCTCCATGTGGGAGGTCAACTGTCACAAGTGGCCAAAAAATGGCAATATGCTCCCACACCTATACCATCAGGAGCGTGGTACTGCAGCTCATTGACTGTGCCTCTCGGTAGGCAATATCAAGCAAATGGAAGTATAACATCCCGAGCACACATGAACCCCAAGCATATACAACTCGATGCTCGAGCATGCCCACAAGCATCTCTCCCCATCCCACAGGAAAACCATGACCTTGACAGTCAGGAAGTACTATACCGCCTATCAATGTAGCCAATAGACAGTCCAACTGTCTATACCTCTGGGCCAACACCTGCCATCTAATCTCATAATCATCGAACCCTAACTGTCTAATATCAGCATGGGGGTAGTACCTACACATCTTGGTGGCTCCCCTCTGAGTATCATAAGTCACTTGTGTCCCTCTAATGGGAAGTCTAAGGATCCTATATACATCCTCTAGAGTAACTGTGGCCTCTCCAGTCTGTAGGTGGAAGGATGATGTCTCCGAGTGCCACCGCTCACACAAAGCTGTCAGTAGTCCCCGATTCACCCGAATCTGGGGCATGTCTGTCACATGCAATAGACCAAGGTGCCATAGAACCCGTCACTCTGCCGGCCGCAAGCTGTCTCTGAATCGAAACGTCGTAGGTCTCGACTCCTGTGTATAAATCGTGTCTAATACAACCTACAATGGCATCATACATGCCTCATGTTAGCATCAATCATCTATTCTAGTGCAAACTGACTCTACTACATAAAATTCAAATGCGTCGTTCTTTTGCATATGTGTCATTATATTTCACATGCGTCATTTTTTAACATATGCGGTTCACAAACTTCACATGCGTCATTATTAAACAAATGCGGCTAATAATGTCAAATGCGTTACACTACAGTCATATGCGTTGCAAAATAACACTTGCGGTGCATAACATTTAAATGCGTTTCTAAATATACATATGCAGCTTATATAAATGCAAATGTGTTTCACAAATTCACATGCGTTTCAAAAATAAACAAATGTGTTGAACCGCTAAAGACTATTCAAACTGGCCGACGTAAAAATACATATGCGGTTTTCCGCATACACATGCGTTGTTCGCGCACACATATGCAGTCAATTACTAAAACGACGCATAATTCAAAATTTAATTAAATGCCTTAAAATGCGTGCAAATCAAAAATTTCAAAAGACAAGTTCTAGGTACATACCAGGGGGTCCGCGCGGGCTGGTCTCTGGAATGTCCGGATCCTGTATGCGCGATGATGAGTGGCTAGAACTGGAGACATTGTCGCTAGGAATGCAGAGCACAATCTCAAATCTCTAAGCTAGGTGGGTGCAAATGAATAGGTTTTTCACCCCTATTCCTATATATACCTAGGGATTAGGTGGCCTTTCGATCCTACTAGCCATGTTAACTTCCATTTTCCATCAACTCGTACCTATCCATCACATTTCCAAACCCAATTCCGCAAACTCCACTGCATTTCTGCCTATCCTATGGACTAATCGGGAGCATTTCCAAAATTTTCCTGAACTTTTCAAAAATTTGTCAATTTTCCCGAGGGGGCATACCTTCACCTATTCTAATCTGGAGTATTACTGGGGCATATTTCTTATCGATTTTATTTGACACAATGCCGAAATGACATTGTATCAAAGAGGGGCAAATGTAGACACCAAAATATGGTTTTAAGCCTACGACTTCCATATTCTTCGTAATTTGTATTCTCCATGGTCATGATTAAATAATGTTAATTATTTAATTATTCACTTTAATTTTAATTCTTCTATTAATTAAATAATCTTAATTATTTAATTAATTCATACTTTTCTTTATTCTATCTGATTAATTAAATAAACGCTTTTTATTTAATTATGTTACTAATTAACCTTATTCTTCTTGTTAAATTAAATAAATCATTATTTAATTTACTCTTTATCATATTTTAACTATAATTAAATAAATTCTTTATTTAATTATTCATTTAAATCCCTTCATCATTTAATTAAATAAATCTTATTTATTTAATTATTCTTCGAATATCAAGTCTTGAATTAAATGAATTATTTAATTCATTAAATTCTATTTCAACACATTCCTCTATATTTTAGATAATTATGTGAGTTATCTAAGTATTCACTTTTACTCGACTCAACATCTATTTTAATCACTTAGTTAACTCTTCATTTGATGTCTGAGTGGCTGTCTCGAGTAATCTCTTCGTCAGATCATTCAATCGTCCAGTTCTAACTTATTTTATGTACATGCAGATTAATTAAATATTCTTATTTAATTAATTAAACCTCGTACATGCATTCGAATAGAGAGTCGTTATAAGCAATCTTCATCTTTGTCATGCAAAGATATTTCTTATGTTTTCGAATGTCGAACTGAAGATTAAATCATTTATTTAATCTTTAATCATATTTCTAGTTTGTATCACTCATGTCACTACTAACAGTTATTAGAATGCATGTCTAATCTGTCGATCTCAACCGTCCGTTGATCTTTCGATCTTGGCCTGTCGTTCGAATAATCAATTTTCTATAAATTGATTTGTCATTCTTCATTCCAATCTCTCGCGAAATCTTATGACTTTTGAGAGCACTCTATTGAATCTTCGATATTTTGCTAATCATTATCTTAGGCTATACTTGCACAAATTACAAGAAATCTGAGGGCAATTATACTACACAAAGCGAAATGGAGAAGGGCAATCGAGATGAATCATGGAAATACGTTCGAAATTGGTGAGATTGTTCTAGTTTTGTTTACGTTTTACTTTCCTATGTACTTTGTTGCTTAACGAATAGATTTGCATCTTAGATTTAGTATTGCATGCATATGTTGCTTCTAATGATCTTTGTTTTCTATGTGCAACTTTCTATGGCGTTATAATTACATGGTAAATTCTAATTCAGCATAAAAATTATTCAATTAGCATTACAAATTTGGAGTGATCTTTAAAATTCAACCACTATGCAACACAAATTTAAGCAACATAGAATATTTATCTAAAATAAGATAATCATCAAAGATAAAATTAGATGGAATGGAAATAATGCTTCATGAAATCACTTTTGAGATAGAAATTAAAATTATTGGAGCTAATTTATCTATTCCTCAATGGGAAGGAATGATTCAAGGTGAGTGGTATATCAAACCATGCTATTTACATTGGTGGAACCATAGCATTTTTCAAGTTAGATGTGATGATGAATATTTTCACAATATTTTTAGGTTAACATTTACATTGTTTGAATATCTTTTTTAAGCTTTGATGGTGACCTAAAGCAAGGTGAAATACCATATTCATTTGCGACATCTATAAAAGGTAGGATTTTTCCAATTGAGAAACAAGTTGCCATCATATTTTATGATTGTCATTTAGAATGACAATACTTAACATTAGTGAACTATTTGGTTATGAAATGTCTTCTATGGTAAGATTTGTAAATAATTGTATTCATATTCAATTTCAAAGTGGCATCCAATGACCTACTAAACACATGAATTTTAAGCATATAAAGGAAGACTTTCACAAAAAATGAAGATTTCCAAATGTTTGGGATTATAGATGTAACTCACATTCAATTATGTCTTATGTCTAATGAGTATTCCTTTAATTGGTATGATCAAGATCATTATTATATAATGGAATTACAAGCAAAGGGTGATACTAATATGCATTTCATGGATGTTTTTATAGGGTTCATTGGTTTTTTAAATGATTGTAGACTTCTACAAAATTTATGTTTAAATAGAATGTGTGAGGATAGACAAAGATTAACTGGTTGTTTTGCATCAATTATCTCATTAAATATGACAAAGTATATTATTGGTGATGATATCCATTGTTGAAATGGTTAATCGCGCCTTTTGATGGAGGTCTAACAACTAGTCAAAGGGAATTCAATTTTAATTTGTCATCAACATATATTATAGTAGATTGTGCATTTAGAAAGCTAAAGAAAATGTGAAAAAAATTATATTCTAAAATGTGGCATCCATATTTGGAAGTAATTCCAAAAACCATTCTTGTTTAATTCTATATTGCATAATATAATGTTAGACTGTGCAAAATGAAAATTGATACATATGAATTTTATTTTTTTGAGAATACAATAAATATGTGAACCAATGAATTAACTAATCTAGTTGCAACACTTGCTTGAGAAGCATTAATGACTTGTGTAAATGGTTATGTGAATATTGCAGACACATAGAGCCTTGAAGAAAGCAAGATTTGAATTTGTTTTAGAAGGTTGTACTATATATTTTAAACATGTTTTTTTTATTTTAAATTAGTTTTGAAAAAAATTATACTATTATTAATTTTTGAATCTTATATGAATGATGGGATTTCAACAACATTTGTTTACAACAACCATATTGTTTTTATGTGATTTTGTATTATGCTTTGAATCTTTAAATAATTATGCTTTCTAGCACAATCTATTTGAAATATGTTTTAACAGATTACAATAATTTGTAAGTTTGTGTTAACTTTAGTAGGGGTCAATGATCATCAATGTCCATTTTTGTGTATTAGGCATGAATCTTAATTTAGGCTCAAATTTATTGAAGCTTTGATATTTTTATTGAGATTCGACTCCTACCTATCAAATGATGGGAGAATCTATCTCTATAAAACCAAAGGAAGATGCTCACATTTTTATTAAAACAAGTTTTTAATGTGACAACTAAATCAAATACATAGTAGTAACCACCTCTTATGTGAGGACTAATGTTTTTATCATAATGAATATCAAATCTTTAACAAGATATTACTTTTGTTATGGTTGGGATTTTGGTACTAATTGTTATAAAACCTAGTTTAGGATCCAAGCATTGAAAAATTCTAATAAATTATTCATCATAAAAAAAGGGCCAATGAGCAATTGGACCAAAAGGCCACAATATTCTAGTACCCTAATCAGACACAAATAACTAGATATTATAATAAACTACCAACCAGCTGTCAAAAAAATTGCAAGAAGACTATGAGGGATAAGGAAAATTACATAAGCCTCATGGCCCCCTAGACATACACTTACATTTTTCATAGGCCCTAATACCAAAAGACTTAGCAATTCCCGCCACCTCTACCAAACTTGCATCCTTCCCCTCAATCTCCACATCTAGGTCCTCTTCATCATTACAATCATTTGAAAACATAAGCATAACATCCATAGGAAGAAAAATCTTTAAACATTTAGCAATTTTCTCTACAACTCATTGTAAGGAACATTGACGTTATTTTCAAACAATCAAACATCCCTAATTTCATCATGTATTACATAAGAAATTTCAACATTAGAAAACATAAAAACACATTAAAGGGGTTGAGCAACATCAAACATATTCCAATACCCATAGGTGCAGCCAAGATCCAACAAAAGATTCACCGAGACCCATCTATCTCCTTCACGAACACCTGTAGTCTTTCTATCCAAATTTTGAGACCAAGGTTTTTAATTTATTCATCCAATATTTTCATAAAACCAACCACTACCTCCTCTCCCAAAACCCTCCTCTTTCACTTCTTAGGAGTCATGTCCACCATAATGTCCTTTCCCTTGGGATTGTTCACCCCCTCTTGCCATCACCTCTCGCCTCTGCCACAAGTGCCATCACTAGATTTTACTTCGACACAACACAACTTAGATGAAAATATGATGAACAAACCAATGAATTATCCATAAAAATAAATAGGTTGCCACCTTTCGACATCATAATGCCACATGTACCACCACAATAATTTTTTTTACTAAACTCTTCACCATTGGTACATACCATTATTGGGAGATTTATTTTAATTTGAATTTTCTTATATTTTGGAATGTCATTTTATTTAACAATGTTTTGATTATATGGGAAAAATAAGTTTTGAAGGGACCCGAAACCATTTACAACTAAACATACAAAATGTTGCTTAAAGATAAAACGTTAAACCATCAGCAACAACCATTAGCAAAAAAGTAGCAAAACAACAAGAAACAAACAGTGACCCAACAACAAGGAAAAAAACAAAGTAAAACACAGAACTAGACACTATTTCATGCTCCTTAAGGTGTTAGCCACCTCAAGTTCCCGGTTCCTATGAAGGTCAATCATGTCAAGTAGTTCTTTTTTCTCCTCCTGAAAGGATTTCCTTAGGTTGCCCTTCCCTCTAGTAGCAGAGCCTTTTATGTCATCCTTTCCAACCTTTTTCCCTTTACCTTTAGTATCCTGGTCCTTCTCCATCAGCTCAGTAAAGTAGAGTTGGTCTTCTCTTAGCTCACTAATCTTGCAGAATGGGACCTCCAAGGAATCAACACTATTCTTAACAAAAGTGTGGTAGTCTTGCAATAGTTTTTTGATGTTCGCATTGGTGTCCAAAACCTTGGCCTCCAATTTAGAGAGACGTTGCTCACATAAGGACTTGAAGTCAGAAAAAGAACACTCTAAATCCATAATTCTATCAATCAAAATATTCGAGGTAGAGCCCTTTGGAATATCCTGCACATTTTCTTTCAATCCCCTAATATCGATATTCACCCTGTTGAATTCCTGTAGAATCCACTTCGCCAACTTGAAAGTGCCAATGGCCCCCGTACGCTATTTAACAATGTTGTGATGGTTAGAAATTTAGAATTATAATGGAAAATTTCAAGTTATATGCATAGCCTTATTAGATCTAATTTTCACTTTTATTTCTCCTCAAATCCATGTTTATTTTTGAACTAGAGAACCTCAAACCAATATTTACTTTAAGTTAAATATTAATAGGTAATAAGATGTATTTGCTATGTTTTTTATTTACAATGAATGCTAGACAACACAATATAAAAAAAGAAGCAAAGAGGATGTATTATCATGGGATTTTAATCAAATATGTACAATTTTTGTAATGTTGGAGATAATTATTTTGTTTGTTCACTACTCTTTGTCAAAATATTAGAGTTCAATAACTTGAAAATTTAGAAACTAATATTAATCTAATTGATTGAGCATATAGTATATTTTTTATTGAAATTAAATGTATTTATAAGGTGAATGTATTATTAGAATTTTAAAATATTGAGACCGCTAGCTTCCTAAGAAAACTTGGCTAAATTATTTAGCACTAATAAATTCATGAGATCACGAGCTCCATAAATTTTAGAGATTAAGCTTTCAAGCTTAATTCAAGTACTACATAGTTCATGGGACCACTCCTTTTAAAATACTCCTAAAAACTCATAGCAACACACACTGAATTTTTTTAGAAAGCCCCCCTCCAAAGGGTTGTAGCCTTAGGATGAGAGATATTTTTCCTTCGAATATTAACTAGGATGGTTATTGAGCTGGTTCATGGGTAAGATGATATTTTAATTATTATAGGGTTGAAAAGTTTATTATTGGTTATTTGTATGTGTTGAATTGATTTTTGTTCTATATGACTAGTGTTTAATGGTTTGGTATTTAAATGGTATATTTATACGTAAAAGTTAGCATTTATTTTGAATTTGAGTTGAATACAATTTTCCTTGTTCCTTAAGGATTTGGATCTAATTTTTAGTCTTTTTCATATATTTGGATCAACATTACAGGTGTGAATATTAACATAGATTAGAATCACATATGTAACCTTGACCCACTTTTTCCCAAAATAAATTTTAATCATGTGGGCTCGTGTCAATGTGACCTCAATTAACTATTACCTATTAACTTAAATACACAATATTCAAATTTAAACTCTAGGGTGTTGTATAAGAGAACAAAGCCCAAAGTCATTTGTTGATCTAATACATGAATAACATTAAATTATAAAGCACTTCAAAATTAGGATCTAGAGAATTACATTAGTAGCTACAATCATAAGGATAAATGCATAAGTACATCACATTCTACTTGGCATATCTTCAAAATTGTTCAACATCATTAAATTAGTCCAACAAGGTAGTATGGAATTAAGACAAGACATGAATTCTCCCACTTGATAATAGGCTCTATTAGTGCTTTTTAGTACCATCCAATCTACATACTTATAGGAAAATACATTTTTGAAGAGTTGAGACACCAAGTTCAAGGTTACAATTTTAGGATTAGTGAGGCATATCGCGTTCAAGATCACAAATACATGGATTTGGGCCACACACGAAGGTTTGAGCCCAAACACAAAAATATACATTTTAAAATTCTATTAGAGATTTAATAACATAAATTGAAAATTACATTTTTTAGATGAATCACAATGCACAGGATACAATGAAATATTCCTTGTCCCGCCAATAACTAATTGCCCACATCCTTCATTATTTATTTTAGAATTTACTTATTTATTTTAGAATTTACTTATATACATGTTTTAGTGCGTATCCTAGATTAACTCATTTATCTAGGTTGATTATGAAACCGGCTGATTTATTTATTCATTAGCTTAGCTATTTTATGCAAACAGTTTTTATTCCTTTATATAAATTAGTGAACCAAACCCTTAAACCCCTCTAAGATTTTTTCTTAGGTTTTTATCCACTGAACTTGTTTTGTGTCTAATATTTATACTTTATTTTATAGTTAGTTTAAATTTATTGTGGGTTAGATCTTTATGTGATAAAATTATTATATATTTATCGTGGATGTCTTTTCTTCCTTCATAACCAAGCTTACTTCTCATGCCAATATGGTTCACAATGATGATACCTCTTTTATGGACTATTAAGGTGGCATTGTTCTTTAACCCTATGTTTATTTGATAGATCTAGATATGATGCTCTATGCACGATGAGGTTTTATTGACAACTCATAATGTTGTTTACCCTAGTGATGACATTCTTCTTAGATATCATGATAGTTTTATAACCCTAGGTTTAGATTTTTGAAGTTTCAATGTTTGAGGAGCATAAGTATATTGAAGTGTGTGATTCATCTTCTCATCTAATATTGATTTACATCATGATGACACTTCTTTATAATCTTCTATAAATTATATGAATAACATTAATTTGGTTAAATATTTTGTAATGTATTACATAGTGATATCCATACTCTTAGCAAGGAATTCATATTTTTAATGTATCATGTAGCCATGAAGAAAAGATACAAGGATTATCCAATCATGCAAAAAAATACATAATCACATGGTAAAAATCAATTAGCACAACTAGTAGCATAATGTATCTCTATCAATTCATAGTCATGAGATACATTACAATCTACCATAATGGGCTTACAACATAAGGCCTAGGCCTTCAAAGATATATAGGCACAATTACATTTGAATTAAAATATGATATTGTATTGTTATTTAATATACTATAAAACTTCTATATGATAATATTCAATATTCTTGGAGATAGGAATCAAGATAATTTCCTTCAAACAATTAGGATTGATGCTTACGGTGAGCATTATCCTTTGATGTGATCTATTCCAATTGCAAGGTGGTGCAAAATTAATGATAAATGAGGCATGTATCCTTGTAGAATGAAATTGGAACCTTCTAGAATGAATACAATAAATGATTTGTATTTCATATCATGAACCTCCATGTGACCGATAAACTTAGAAATTTAATCATGTTGCCACTATTGTCAATCTAAACATGCACCTTTGTTGAGTGATGATTTTAATTGCTTAGTGAAAATATGGGAATGGCTTCAAGTTTTGTGTCCTTGATAAATTAAGCCAAACCTCTAGATGAAGGGTCAGTTCCCTCGCTAACTTAGATGCAACAATGTTGATCCAACCCAGCATTGGATAACCCTACATCTATTACTACCGTATGAATCTTTCAAAGGAATGGGGAAGAAGGAACACATAAAAGGTAAAGGGGTGATGATGCAACTAGATTAAATGTGTCTTCATTCCCTCTAAAACATAGATAAGTGAATAAAACAATAGAATAATCCACATAAATCTCAATTATATCAACTTCTAAAGGTGTGTATGGAGGTTAGGGCTTGACAAGCAGTAAAAGGGAAAATGAGTATCCATAGTCAACTCCCAAGAATATGTTTAACACAACATACAAACATGGAAGTTAACACATAATCATTCAAATAATCAGGTGAGTGAATTTTACACAGTGAAAGAAGTGAGAAGAGGTAAAATTAATAGTTTTTATTCATTCAAAGGCATGGATCCTATTTTACCAAAAAGAGTTGCAAAGATATAGATCTCTTGAGAAGAAAATCAAGGAAGGAGACCCATAACAATGAGCATGATTCCTTTTTATTCTCAAGAAGGCACACAGGAGAGAGGGAGAGAGGAGGGCATGGTAGGGAGAGAACCCTATTCATCATCTACCATTCCCTAACATGTATACAAACAGAAAATATGATTTGTAAACTTGAGGAACATTCCCAAAACCCTACCGGTACTTGCATTGGTGAAAAAGGGTGAATTAGAGAAAATCCCCCATGTAATTCGCTAAAACATGGCTCAAGCATGGCCATCTAACAAAAGGAGGATATGCAGATGATAAAGGAGGCACAAGCACTACTCTTTTCCCTTTGATATATGTGGAAATTAATTTAAGATTGTCCCTATAGATTCATAGCTCAAGATTAGGTAGTTGGGAGGGTCACTTCAACATTCATAGTTGTGTATAGGAAGGTAAGTGAAAAAAAAATGATGCCTTTATTATTTCCCGCACATAGCAATAACCATCCTTGACTAATATTTTTCTACCTTCTCCACCATGCCTTATCTTTATTTTGTCAAATATTATAGATCCATTAGGAACCAAAACCATTTCTCTTTTCATTGTGCTCTCTCTTTGTCCATTTTTCCCTAATCATGTGTTCCTACCTTGTTGCAAACCTTTGTTGGGGTTCAATGAGAACTAAAAACCAATGGTTCTTATTTCTTATGGAATCTTCAACTGTATTCCTTCACACTCAAGGACTTAGTCAATTTAGGAATTTTGGATTCAGGTGACCAAATAAGGTGGAAAACAAGGGGGAATCCGAATGGAAGCACTATTTACATAATAACCTATAAAGGTATCTCAAATTGATTACAACTAGTGGGGGCACAAAGTGTCAATGATTTGGTGACTTTTGTAGGATGATTTATAACTAATCATTCAATCTAGAAGCCTTATTAGTCTATTGGCACAAATTCAATGGTTAACAACAATTGTAACAAGGCTTGCCTCAACACAATAAAATTGGAGATGTACAAAATACACTTGAAGGAAAACAACAAAAGATCTAAATTATAAATTCTCGTAATGATAATGAAGAGTGTGCAAAGAAATTCTCAATAAAAAAGAATACTAAACTAATATGTACTGTAAATATTTACAAACATGGAATGTCAGCTATAATATCTTGCCTTTGTCAAAGACAAGCCTTTTGAAGGAGTTGATCTTCTCTGGGCTATAGTTGCATTCATCACCCAGTTTCAACCATTAATTTTTTATCTGCATACATCAATCCATGCTTAGTGCCCATATAGTGAAGATTCACCTCACCATAAATTGTGTCACTATAGGGTAGCTAGAAAATAATAGTTCTTATCTCATCTAATGTTGTATTAGGCATACATACAACAGTATGGGTTAAAATTTTGTGAAGTAGGTCGACATCAAAAGAAATGCCTCTTGTAGAGGAAAAGACACTTTTCCCACACAAGGGCACATTAATTTATAACAATTGACCTCTTCATGACATGAGCTGAAGGAAAATGAGAATGTCTTCATCTCACATGGTGATGAAAAGTATGTCATATCTAACTATTGATATGTACAAGGAATCTCTTCCTTATGCACATCAAATGAAAAACTTTGAAACTATGGTATATTGTCAATTTGAGTAAAAAATAGACCATCCTCTTGACACATGTTGTTGCTCAACAATATCAAATTTGATATGTTGGTCCCAAGTAAAACATTCAAGTTCAAGTATATTATCCCCGATGAATAAGGTCAAATCTTCATCTTGAATGATGACCCCATATTCAATTGTTCACATTCAAAGATAGTAGAAAATAAACATATCACATAGTCACACATGGTAATGCATATTTCATTAGCACAAACTTTGGGTCTATGAGACACTTCAGATGAAGAACCAAATTCTTCAGGTTATCTCTCTATTTCAATTTCTTCCTCCTGTTAGCGGTTGGCTATGACAACTTCAAACCTATAGCATAATCCATCTACCACTCCAACAACACTACCTTCTTTGATCTCCTTGAGTGCAGTAACATCTATGCCATCTAGTGTATATGCTTTGAATAATCAGCTACATGAGTTGATCCATCTAAATTTTGTATACATGCATAGTCCTCTTCATGTAAGGAGTTGCAAATTTCATCTGAACATGAGACCTCATTAGCCTCATCACTGAATTGGAAAGTCTACTCCCCCATATCATTGAAGACCTTCATTCTTGTCAAATATATATGCATTATTTTTGAGTTGTCAAATTAGCTATCCAGTGAAATATGGGATGATACCACAGAGTTTGGGCTCTAATGGCTTGAGATCAACCTATAGAGAGGGTTGATTCCCTTGATAATTCACCTATATTGACCTAAAATAATGTTGCTTCTACTGAGGAAAAGGAGAGAAAAGAAATAAAATGATCCTAGTTCCTAATTTGGTGATGTGTACCCAATTTTTTTGAGACTTGTACTACTATTTTATGACGTAGTTGTTCAATAATCAACTTGGTTTTACACAACTCAAGTATTTTCATATAATATGCATTAGTGTTTTACAAGAAGGTTGAATTTTGCATAGTTTTGAGAAGGAGAACTATAAGTTTTCATAACTAACAACTAATCATATTTTATTACACAAGAAGCAACCTACATAATTATACGTCTTCTATTCAAAGGTGTTATAAATGTGACATTTGTTTAAGGTTTTGCTTGAAAAACACAAAAAAATCATACATCAATCATCATAGTGCACGCAATGAATAGAAGTTGAGAAGGTTAAATGTTGAATATTATTGCTCAAAAAGGTATTTTGCAATAAAACGTAATCAAAAATTACTAATTTTCTCTTCAAAACTGAAATATTGCATACCTTTTAGTCTCAAGGACTATTTTTTTAATTACAGTACAATGTTTCTTGCTGAGAATAACTTAGGATAAGTTACAACACAACAAAATTTTCAATAACTAAGTCTAATTGTACCTAGGTGTCCCCTTATGTTGTTCAACAACTTCCTAATGTTTAAGCATATGTTTTTGGGAAAAAATACAAGTGTCTACTTTGGTTTATGAGATTCAAAGGTCTAAAACCATTTTCACTTGGTATTTCTTACCTCTTTTCTCACCTGCACTTAGGTTTTAGATAGTGCTTAATGATGGCTCCCTAGAGGTCACGACAAAATAATTATCCATTATTCTATCATAACACACTTTCCTTCTCGTGTTGCATGCTTATTGTTGTGACTGTCATACATTACTGGGCAAGGTATAAGGTCCTCCTTTATTCTTCATAGACCTGCTAAAGTATTTTGTCTCAAGGGATTTGTTCTCCAGACTGTCCATAAATTCCTTCACATATTTGTTCACTATACTTTGTCAAAACATACCCTACTCATTGAATCATGACCTTGGTATTGATTATTCATGCCTCTACCATTGCTTTGGATGCTATTTTTGTCACCCTTTGTCTTCATGGGTCTGTCCAAGAGAACATGACTGCTATTGTGATGATAGACTTGTAGGTGTCTCTACTACCTTCTACTATTATTCCTTTATAATAATTTTCTTGGTGAATATGTATACTTAGCATAATTATACTAGGTGTTTCATCAACCCCTTATCATATAAAGGCCAATGGAACCCTTATGATCTTCCCCTATAAAATGATCAAAACCTATCAACCTCTCTCAACCATTTTTCAACACAAAGTTGATGAAACTCACGATGACATGGTAACACTTTTACATGATCTCTCATGGCCCACTGAACTCTTAAAACTACTACTCTATCATATAGGACTATACTATCACTATATGGGTATACTCTATTATCATGAATATTGTCCTTTACCTTTTTAAACTCTTCTTTCTATGTTTCTCTTCTCTTCTTTGAACTACATTATGTTGATGCCTTAAGTGAAACACCTCTCATGCCTTTTTCTTGACTTTAAAATTCCCTTTTATGGATTATAATATCCTTTCATTAGCTTTTTTTGGTGACTAATCATTATATTTTGTAGTGTGATCTATTGACTTCTTGAAATATATCAAATTGTTTAGGGACTGTCATGTTATAGTTGGGTATGTGAACTATGTCCTTTTGCAAGGTTTATCTTCTATGAACACAGGTATAATGACAATGCCATACACATGCATTTCATGAATTACCTTAGTTTACCAAACATTTCATCATGATTGTCCTATAATTGTGATTGTTATTATGATTTTTCATGGATCTCATACTATTGAACACACAATTCCCTAGTCATTTAACTATTTCCTTTATTGCTTGCACTTTATCATTAGGAGGTAGCCTCATAAACATATATTTTCCTAAATTACGTGAAGCCTAAATGCAACTTTTAGATTGTCATCCCCTACTTTTGGGACTATTGACTGTCTTTTTCATGTTTGATCACATTTGGGTCTGTAAATTATCTTTACTTGTGAGGATTGTCCTCTTACCTTCCCTAGTTTGAAAAATTTGCACTTGGCTTCTCATGCATCAATTAGTTTCTTCTTTTCCTAATCTTTTTGAGCATGCAACTCAACCTCTCTAATCATCTTTTGAATCTCATTTTTTGACAATCCTTCATATGACTTGATTGTAATGACTTTCTCTTTATTAGTGGTCATATCTTTGGTATTCATAGTAACAATTCCATTTACATCTATGTCAAAATTGACTTCAATTTGGGGCACACCCTTGGGGGACAGAGGAATTCCAACTAGCTCAAACACCCATAAAAGTTTATTTTTAGCAGCCATATCACACTCACCTTGCAATACTCTTACTCTTAAATGAGTCTAACCATCTACAACTGATGAAAATACCTAAATTTTATCGGTTGAAATTGTTGTGTTTGTATTAATGAGCCTTTTAAAAAATCCACCAAGAATTTGAATTCTTAGGGATAGAGGTGTGACATCCAAAAGTAATATTTCCTTTACATCACCATGAAGTATACCACTTTGAATAGGAAATCCCATAGCAACAACCTATAGAGGAGGGGGACCAACCACACCAAGGCTCCAGGTCTCGAAGAGCCGAGAGCAAAAGGCTGTCATAATCTACCTCAAGTTGGACAAGTGTTTAATGCTAGGGATAGAGAATGGAGAGCACTCTTAGTGCTTTTGTAACTCTTCTAGCTCGAGAGTTAGGTTTGGCCTAAGCGAGCAGGTTTTAGGAACCTAGACTATACCTCGGGGAGCTCTCTGCCATAGGAAAATAGTGCAAAACAGGGACGATAACACGAGGGGCTGGCATCTCATAGGTGTGATGGAGTCTATATGGACATAAAGTGTAAAGACACAGTCAGAGATACTAAATACCTACTAACAACTTAGACATTAGAGTTTACTAGTGATGATAAAAGCAAGAAATAACAAAATAACAGAAATGACGAGATAGATGGCATGAAAATGATAAGAGAAAAGGTGGTGGAGATTCTACTCATGAAAAATCCAGTTCTCTCACAATCTCCACACGAACGATTACCTGCACACAACAAAGAAGGGAAAAATGTTGGGGCTGTTTTAGGGCTTGTTGTAGTCAAAACCCTATTTTGGCATTTCCACCTCCACAGGCAGCTAAATAGATAGGGAAATGAAAATACAATAAAGATAGTATGCAAGAAATGAGAATACCGAATGCTATGAGAAACACTATGCAAAAATGTTGGGGCAGTTTTAGGGCTTGTTGTAGTCAAAACCCTATTTTGGTGTTTCCATCTCCACAAACAACTAGATAGATAGGGAAATAAAAATACGATAAAGAAAGTATGCTAGAAATGAGAATACTGAATGCTATGAGAAACACTATGCTACTCAAATCCAATAACAATATAAGAGTAAACAAAATAATACCTCCCTCAACTAAAGGCACTCAAGGCCAACGATAGAGGAATGCAAGTCTACAACCATGGCAAAGTCAACATGGCCACAACAACACTGAAGGGAGTCTCACAAGACACCAAGTTGTAGCTTTTGTGGTAGATGTAAAGAATGTTGTGATGTTGGAATAACGAAGCCAATAGTGCAAGTAGCTTAAGAATGTGAGAATTGTCAAGAAAATTGGTTAAGAATTGTGTAAAGTGTGAAGAATATGAGACGATGTGAAAGACAAGAATTTGAAGGTGAGTTTGAGAGGGAAAGAGTCGTTCAAAGGTCAATAGGAATGCGCAGATGCATTACACTTTGGCCCCAATGGCGAACATAACACCTCTACAGATTCCAAAGGTAGGAATCTTGTCAGGATGACATCACATTGTGCAAACGTCCACATGTTGCGTGTGCGTCCCTAACATAAATTCCTCCACCAACATTGAAAGCAAGCACCAAGTGGATGGAGTTCAAATGGGTGAAGTGGAATCACATGGTTAGATTTGATTTTTCTAAGGTGAAGGATGTAAAAGGGGAATTTGCAAGGGGCTGCAAATTCACTCCTATATATTTTGCGCCCACTTTAGCGAACATGAGTGCCAACAAATGTTTAGTAAAGTAGATTGAAAGAGTTCCAAAAAATATACCTGAATCATCAAGGAAGTAAACCACAATCTGGTATGCTTGAAAGCATAGGGCAGGAAAATGGATCCACAGGTACTCTCTCTTGAGGAGGATTGAACAAAGTACATTGGAGGTCCGCAAACCAACAGTGAACAGATCCCACAGGATGTAAGCACTTCGCAAGTCCTCAGACTTGCAAAGAAGGCACTCCCTAGGTACTCTCTCTTGAAGGAAGCCTGGTGTGAGGGACTTTGTAGAGTCACATTGGAAAGTAGCTTCATAGGCGCACCTACAAAGAAACATGCTAATCCATAGAGAAAACATGTTAGAAAGCAAAAAGCCACGCAGGCAAGCAAGGATACAATCAAAATTTGAAGGAAGAACTTTCAAAGGGGTACCTTAGGAACACTTCAAAAGAAAAAGAGGTCCACTCAAGGGACACATTGTTTGAAAGTGCAACAGTATTTTTCATAAATCAATTAAACATCAAGGAATCCTTTTGAAATATTTCACTTCATCAAGGAATTTGAAAGGAAGAAAGCCCCCTCGTAAGGGGAAGGTTAGGACTTTGCCTGCAGGAGAAGGTACCCCCCTCGGAGGAAAATTTCTCAAATTCTTTCTTTACGAACCCATGATGAAGGAAAAGTATTCCGTTAGGGGTCCTTGTTGAGGAATGTGATTTGTGAAAAATATTTTGAAAAGTTAAAGATAAAGATTTTCAAAAAAAGTTTTGTTGGCCACTGAATACATTTTCTAAAAATTGAAGTGATATGAGAGCCCCCCTTAGGATGGTGCATGTTGAATGCAGAGGCACATGACATCCTAAGGAGAGAAAAGCAAGAATGAAAAGGTGATGTTGTGGCCCGCAGAACATAACGATATGTAATCATGGTAATGTTGTCGCACACACGAGGGACAACACATGAGCACCACAACATCACAAAACAAGCAAAAGAGATAGATGCAAAGAAAGGAGAGACAATAACATAATGAACAAGAGATAGGGGTGATTTGATATTTCAAGGTCAAAGCTGCTCATAAATATAGATAAATAGATATAATAGTATATAAATGAATTTTCATCAACCCCCTACTATATCAAACCATGTGAAGAAGGAACATGAAGACAAAATGAAAATTAAAAAATGGGTCAACATGGAAGGGAGGCCTAATTTTTGAAAATAAATACATGACAAAGAGAAGAATGAAATGACAAATAGAAGAATTTTTTACAACACAAAAAAACTCTTGTATCCAAGCACCTACAAGGGTGATAAGGTTCATCCAAGAACATATAACACAAGTATGGGGGAACACAATACACACACAATCTAATCTATAGATAAAGAAGAGGCATCCCCTAGTCCTCATCAACCAAGAGGTCATTGTTTTCCCAATCTAGATCACTGTAAGGGGAGGGAAAATGAGCCTGCAAGGGTGGAATATCAAAGGGGTTACCTTCCAACCCTCCTGCAATAAGAGCTAAGGAAGAGGCCCCTCAAAGTCTTCTCCACTCAATTCCTATGGAGTGAATGTCAAAAATTTCACAAAAAAATGTCAATAGGGCCAAGACCTTGTCCACAGAGTTAAACATTCACTTTATAGGAGTGTCAAGTGTCAACTCAATGGGTGAAGGAGGCGATGCTCGAGATCCATTACTAGGCTCACTGAAAGACTCAGGAGAAGTGATGAACTCTGAGGATGCTAGGGCTTCTTCTGTCACTAAAATGACACAAGCCAATGCAAAACTACCCTTTGAAGAAGGCGAACACTTATTTTCCCCCATTCCTAGTGGGGTCATCCTCCATCTTCCACTTTATCGAAGGATGTGAGATCCCCAAAAATGAAGTAGAAGGCCTAGAGGAAGAGGAGAAAACTGTGGCGAACACCACCGAGGTATTCAACATGTCCATGAGTTTGAAAAATGACGTGATGTCTAGAAGGGACATCAAAAGGGGATGCTCAATCGAAGGAGCAATGAATGAGGATTGTTCACACTTGCAGGGGGAGCCAGAAGCAAGACTGAGGCTAAGGGAACTAAAGAAAAGAGTACAAAAGGGGAGGACACAACGAAAGATGTCAAAGCAAGAGCTATCAACTCCTCTTCCTTCTTCTGTAGGGCGGCTTGCTCAATGGCCAGAGCCTTCCTCTGACGCTTGCGCTCATGTGCAAGGTAGTTTCTACAAATCTAGGAGCTAGAGGCTACAACCTAAGAAGGGATAGAAGGCTCCTGTTCAATCATCAGAGTATCCATCAGAACCGTTTGCGAAGGAGGGAGGGAATCTTGGATGGGAACAAGAGGAAGAGACGAAGAGGATGATGGAAAAAAAATGGGGGAAGCAGCCTCGACTGCTTCAATGGCAAGCCTCTTCCCATTCATTACCTCAAAGGTAGGAGCAATAGGAGATCGTAGAGGTTGAGACATAGAGGATGCTCCATGGGGACCCTTCCCCTTACCATGTAGAATGGATCAAGGCACCATAGGTAAGATAGGAAGTTCAAACATTGGATGCTTGTGATTTTTCCAAGCGGACACCATCAGACTCAACAAGCACATAGGAGTAGAATTCAATGGTGCCATAGTAGGGCGAGAGGAAGTGACAAGCAGAACAATAGAGGAAGAAAAAGAAGGGCCTTGAGCACGCTTCTCTTCTTCCCTTTTTTGAGCCAAGGAAACCTCATGGTCTGCCTTCAAGCAAGCTCTATGTGAAATGGAATAAGGAGATAGAGGGTCTCTCACCTTAGACGTTATGCCCCCACTCTTGTAATTTACATACGTTTAGTACAAGAGGTCCATCCTAGGAGGAAGCAGACCAATAGTGGTAGGCTAGAAGTGATCTAGTGAATAGCCTCCACGCGTAATCGATAGTTTGTAATTGGTATCATGGACTACATGCACCGAACCCTCATGGGAAAACTTCAGGCTCTTATGGACTACTAAGGTAACTGCATTCATAACAAACAACTAGGGGATGCCTAGCTTTACCCTAAATAGTTCAGACCCTAGGATGATGTCAAAGAGTGCATTTATGGTTCTAGTCCCAACTAGGATTGACAAGGTGATGCAACTGATGGGAGGAATAGAAAGCCCATCGTGTGTACAAATGGTGCTCCTAGATTCGTCATATACATCCTTGTCTAAGAAATTAATTATCATGATCTCCTTTGTAATGACATTCACCCGACATGTAGGGTCAACGAGAATACCTGTTATGGTATTTCCATTGATATGTGCGGGGATGTATAAGGGAGATGGTTCTTTGTTAGAGTTCATCGACAAATCCTGTGAGGTGAATGTTATGGCAGGAGATCCAATTGTAAGTTGCACATATGGTATGGGTAGATGTAAGGAGGCCATTTCTACGTACGCTAAACAAAGCTTTCACAAGAGTCCCCAAGGGTTTTATAGTTAGACGGTGACCCACTCAAGGTTTCATTCCGCAATGCTTAGGGAACCTTCCAGCTACGCCACTAGGGTTCATAGGTTGGGTTGCAAGGCTAGGTGCCTCACAACACTCCCAGGATACAAGCAAAGGGTCTTTTAACACTGCCAAACAAAATCAAAATGGTTCACATTGGGTTCACCAAAATGTAGAGGAGGGGGACCAACCACACTAAGGCTCCAAATCACAAAGAGTTGAGAGTAGGAGGCTGCCCTAATATACCACAAGTTGGACAAGTGTTTGATGCTAAGGATAGAGAATGAAGAGAACTCTTAGTGATTTTGTCACTCTATTAGCTCGAGAGTTAGGTTTGTACTAAGCGGGAAAGTTTCAGGAACCTAGACTGTACCTCAGACAACTCTCTGCCAAAGGATAGTAGCATAGAATAGGGATGACAGTGTGGCACGTTGGTGTCTCATAGGTGCATTGGTGTCTGTACAAATAGAAAGTGCAAATACACAACCATAGATACTAAAGACCTAACAACTTAGGTATTGGAGTTTACTAGTGATGATAAAAGCAAGAAATAATAGAATAATAGAAATGATGAGAGAGATGGTATGAAAATGATAATAGAAAAGGTGGTGGAGATTAAAATCACAAAAAGTATAGTTCTCCCACAAACTCCACACGAACAAGTACCTACACACAAAAGAGAAGGGAAAAATGTTGGGGTTGTTTCAGGGCTTGCCACAATCAAACCCTTGTTTTGGTGTTTCCACCTCCATGGACAACCAGATAGATAGGGAAATGGAAATATGATAAAGAAAGTATGATAGAAATGAGAATACTGAATGCTACGAGAAACACTATGCTACTCAAATCCAATAACAATGTAAGATTAAGCAAAACAATAGCACCCTCGATCAAAGGCACTCAAGGCCAATGAGAGAGGAATGCAAGTCTACAACCATGGAAAAGTTGATGTGGCCGCAACGATATCGAAGGGAGTCTCACAAGACACCAAGTTGCAGCTTCTATGGTAGATGTGAAGAATGTTGTGATGTTGGAATAACGAAGCCAATAGTGCAACAAGTAGCTCAAGGATGTGAGAATTTTCAAGAAAATTAGTCAAAAATTGTAGAAAGTGTGAAGAAGATGAGATGAATGTGAAAGATAGGAATTTGAAGGTGAGTTTGAGAGGGAAAGAGCCATTCAAAGGTCAGAAGGAAGTTGTAGATGCGTTACACTTCAACCCCAATGGTGAATGTGACACCTTTGCAGATTCTAAAGGCAAGAATCTTGTCAGGATAGAAGCATGTTGCGCAGACGTTCGCACACCGCACATGCGTCCCCAACAAAAATTCATCCGCTGACACTAAAACAAGTGCCAAGTGGATGGAGTTCAAGTGGGTGATGCAGAATTACATGGTCGAATTTTATTTTTCTAAGGTGGAGGATGTAAAAGGGGAATTTGCAAGGGGGGTGCAAATTCACTCCTATACACAACCTCATATGGGTTAACACCTTTACTTAGCTATTAGCTATTTTCCAAAGATCTCTGAAAAAATTTCTTGAAGTCTTGGGACTCATGTCATTCTTGATACAAGAATCACTTTGTGCACCTCTTTTATTGATATTCCCACATATTTTAGGCAACTCTTACAATGTTCTTTGGTTCTCTCAATAAGTTGATTAACCAAATTCTCAAATTTTGATTTTGTTAAAGTAATATTCAATTGTTTGTCCTCAGATACATTTATTGTGATAAATGGTAGATTAATATTTGTCTATGAAGAAGAATAAATATCTACCTTAGCTTTCTCTATAGTCTCATGAAGCCTTTGCAAGGCCTTGACCTATCATTTGACAAGTTGATGCTTTGAAATTTCTTAAATTCAAAAACTAAATGGTCAAGTAGAGTGCTTGTTGGCCTCTTACAATGATTTAATAACTATGCCCTTACAACCATGATTCAGAGATTGGACATCTAACTTGAATAGCTATTTCAATCATCATGAAGGTGCATTTAACTTGTCAACTTAGGGACATGAACTTGAAATGGGTCAGCACGGTATGTGCACTAGGAACTCAAAGTAGCCATTTCATTCTACAACTAAGGAACACATAATGTTGAAAGTAAATTGCTTAGAAGGGAATACGATAAATGCCAATCATCAATCAAAAACTACATCAAATAAAAATGCATAATAGGAATGAAAATATGAGCAACAAACAGGGCACTACTCTGTCTGCTTTGGCTGCAGGAATAGTCACAGAATGGAATTCTAGTGGCTGCAGGAACAGTTAGTGCCAGATTTCTAACTAATTACTAAACAACAAGTAATACTAAACTAATCCTAAACTAAGAAGATAGATTACTCACCAAGTGGGCCCCCTTGGATAAGTATCCTCTAAAGCTAATGAAAACTCAGATGCTTGAACTTAGAAATTTATTTTATTCACTGTAAATCATGAGTACAAAAGAGTAATGTATTTGTATTACTAAAAACTTGAGAGGGAAAGTACAATATCAAATCATGCAACCTCATGAGGAAGGATCATTAGATCCTTATTTATACTATCAACTAGATAAGGTAGTCAACTCCACGACTAGGAGGATGCCATTTAGGGAAAACATAGAAAGTGGAGTGGTAGCGGTTACAATTGCATGGAATCTGGTCAGACATGTAGGTCCAAACATAGATTTAGCACAACAGTAACGCTTGTGTCTGCTCAGTCATTAAAGTCCACTACAAGGCGGTTACATTCGGTTGCATGAGGAATCTTCTATCATCGACCTCCTTTGACCTTGAGCGATTCCTTTGTTGGACGTTATGGTGCGTGCCTAGCTAGCGGTGTGTTCCTCAACTTAGCATCCTCAAATTAAATCTGCATGGCAATGTCAGTACGCACAATAACTACACATCTATAACCACCTTAAGGAACATTCATTAACCACATGCAAAATCAATATAGATAATCCACATAGTATGCCAATGTCATTAAAACTTGAAGAGATAGGATTAAGCCCAATGTCTATGGTTTGAGGGAAACATTATGAAAATATCAACATTTAACATCAAAGTCCATGACAACTGCCAGCAAATAAACTATAGATTCTACCCAAAATTGGACAAAAAACTAGGCTCATCACTCCCCCAACCTAACATTTTCTTGGTCCTCCAGTAGGGGAAGGGTTGTTCTTTTGCTTGGTCAAAGCTCTGAAATTTGCAACTGATAGCTATCCAACATCAGTGGTTGTTGTGCATGAATCAAGACCCCAATAGAATCCTCCTAATCTGTCAAATCTATTCCATCTCTATTTTTCTGCAACAATGTCATACTGGTAGAATCTGAAGTTTGGCACGTGCCACATGAGAATGGGTGGCTGAAAAGTCAAGGGAAGCCAAAATTGCCCCTTTGTTCTCCCAATGTGAATATACCTATCAATCCTTTTTAGTGTTGCAGCATAATTGTGGATGGAATGAGGTTCAGCCTGCTTCAGCTCATCAGTTAGGCTATTCCATCTTTGTGATAGGAATCTTCTGATAGTTTCCTCCTTTTTGTCGCCTTTACCTCATACTCATTGTAAACTACCTTAATCCAAGGCATAATCCTGTTGCCATAACTAGGTTTGAGAAACATTATGTACCATTCTTTGTAAATATCCCTTGGGTTGCTTGATTCAGCCCTAATGGGCAGAGGGATGTTAGAATCCAATTGTTTATAAGTCCCATGTTATTGTCCCCAACTAATCTCATTTTGCACCCAAGACATAAATGCCCTTAATTGGACATCCCCAACATACAACAACAAATTCCAATCATGGTTTTGAGTTACAACATAAGTAGGCAAATAAAACTCACACAACAAATTCTTCACTTCACGTGAGGCAATCCTATAAGCATTAAAAAATTCATTAGGAGTGTCAATAGAAGGATTCAAACTCGAGGCAATCCTTGACAACTTAAAAGAGAGATATTTCTCTTTCAAGTGCAGAGCATAGACCCTTGGAGGGGTCCTACATTCCAAAATATTTGGTACCAAGGTTGCCATATCATCCACCCTTTACTTCAGGGTGGAAATTTCTACATCTTTATCTTCAATTTCCTCATCTCTACTTTGAATTTCCTTCTTCAATTTATGTTTTTCCTTTTTCCATTCTCCCTCCCTCCTTTGTATTTCTTTCCATAAATTCAAAATTGCCATATGTACTATAAAATCAGGAGGATTATGAATTCCTACTAGTCTTTTTGTCGATGGTTGCTCCTCATATAGTACTATCTATATGGACTTAGACTGTCCAGTTGTCTCTGGCTGCAGGGGTATTGTTTCTTCTCCCACTTCTTGCTATAGGGGCTCTCGTTCTTGTTTTTACTATGGCTGCAAGAACTCTTGCTCTGGTTCTGGTTGTTGTTGCAAGACTTCCAGCTCATGCTGCAAGAAATTCTGATTTTCCTCAAACTCTTCTACAATGTTAGCAAGATCAACCAGTGTTATATTTGCTACTCTCTCAAATATGTCTTCTTCCTTAACATTCTATTGCCCCATTGGAGATTTAGGTTCCTCATGTGATGTCTCACCAGGATTAGGGCTTTCCTGTGGAGGTGTACCAATCGTTGGCCCAACTGGTCTTGATTTCCTAGGAGGTCTCTCACATTTTTCTTTGGCTATAGGATGAATAGTGCCAGGTTTCCTCTTCTTAAAACTTGGCACCTTTCTTTCTACCGACTACCTTTTGGCCTTTCCTTTTCTCATTTCTACTTCTCTCTTTTGTGCCCTACTTTTCATCAGGGTTTCAAGTGGAATGTCGTCATCAAAATTTGATGAAGAGCTTTCTTTTTCTAAGTGCTCTATTCTAGAAGAACTAATTTCTATGGTTTCTTCTGCTATAGGAGGATTCACACTAGAGACAGTACTAGAAGTTGAAGCACCAAGAGTGGATTCAACCATGCTCAATCTCCTGCTAGACCTATGGGGTTGAGGTAAAGTCCTAGGTTGCAACTGTTGAGGTCTAATTTGATCAACATTTATAAATTCTTCCCAGATCATTCCAAATACATCATGTAGAGACTTTTCAACTAGCAACTTAATCAGACAATGGTGGGAAACAAAATTATCCCTACCTTTTTGGGTCTCAACCACCATGATTGAGAGAAGATTGTATAGCATGTTAGGAAAATTTATCCTCCTTTCGTGCCTCATGTGATTGAAAAGATTGAAGTGCATGGAATGCAAATTCGATTGGCGACCCTCACAGGTGATGTATTTGATAACATAAACGGCTATTTGCTTCCATGGCTTGGGCAAAGACATTTTATTTGCACTCTATTTATCTATTCTCAATGGGGGGTCATTCAGCTCTGTAAATTGTGCCCTAGGTGATTTGGCGTCTCTAGAAGCACGGTAATTTTCACCATTAGCAAGTAACCCTATGACCTATGCAATTATTTCCTCAGTTGCCACAAATTTCAACCCTTTTACTATGGCTTTTCCTTTAGAAAATGTTTGGGCGAATTCAAGGGCAATGCTTTCATCAAAGCCATCCAGCTTCAGGAAGTAATCTAACCATCCACAGTTTCTAAATTTGGCTAGGTATTGTGCATCTTGCAATAAAACATCATGCACCATGGGTTCATTTCGAATTAACCCACCTCCCATTGTCTACAATCAAAAAAATTCTTTACAATTTCTTTCCTACAATTCTGACTGAAAATCAAGTTCACCTTCCTACAATACCTGCTAGATTTCTAGTGCCAATATCGACTAACTTTTCCCTTTCTTTTATTTTACCTTTTTGCTTGCAACTCAAGATTACGATAGAGTCAATAATGGAAAGTAAAGGAGTAATAAAGGAGAATTATGATGGGAAGAAATGACGGTTGCAGTTAATGTCACTTCACACATGCAAGTCATCCTCTCACTTAGATTTAAAATCAACTCATTTTAAATTTTATGACGTAGCCTAGTATGAATTGACACATGGGCCATATATTTGCATCTTTTTCTCCCCCCCAACCTAAATTTGGACATGTGTTTTCACATGCGAGATGGGAGTGGTGATTTGACAAGGAGTAATTCCATGTTATGTGAACGTCTATACTAATGTACAGTGATTAAATGAATGCACTTAAAAGATGATTAAAAGATAGCAATTAATGCACACATACTTGAATGTGTGGAGGATTCATTGCAAATATTGTGGAGAAAGTACCATTCACCTTTTAGGGAAATAAATTGAGCAATTAATGAAGATGAAGTGGAATGAGGTGAGGTGGAATGAAGTGATGGAAGAGAGAGAAAGGTGGCGATGGATGGGCGGATGGGTGAAGAAATGGACTTCCACAAGAGTGAAAATCTTTATTATGACAAGTACGTACCTTAATTAGCCAAAAGGAGGGACACTAGGTCCACTTCCTTCAGCTGCAGGAAGCTCGGGTGTTGAATGCTAGGTGAATTACTGCAGGAACTCTTCTTTGGAAGCTGGCTTGTGATATAATTTGAGGCGATGACCATTTACAAGTAGCTTGAATCTGACGGGGTCAATGGTAGTAAGCTGAACAACTCCATTAGGAAAGACCTCAACAACTTCATATGGTCCTAGCCACCTTGTTTGCAATTTTCCTGCGTTGTCCTGATATCTTGAGTCATAGAGCAGGGCCCAATCTCCTGGTTGGAATTTCTTTTCCTTGATAAATTTGTCATGCCATTTGATTTTCTAATTTTTCACTACCTCTATATGTTGGAGGGTTGCTCTTCTTATCTCATCCAAATCATTTAGCTGCATGATTCTTTCTCTCTATGCCTCAAAAATATCCATCCCCAAATCTATTGCAGTCCTAAAAGACTTATATTCAAATTCAATGGGCATCATAACTGTCTTTCCATATAGCAACTCAAATGGAGTGAAGCCTGTAGTTGTTTTCCAGGTTGTCCTATAGGCCCAAACAACTTCTGGTAATCTGTTTGCCCAATCCTTTCTATGAATAGCTACCATTTTGGTCATAATGGCTTCAATTTATTTGTTGGTCACCCCAACTTGGTCATTAGCCTAGGGGTGATAAGGAGTAGACTTCATGTGCCTTATGTTATACTCATTAACTAGTGCTACAACAAGGGTTGATGTGAATTGAGCCCCTTGATCAGTCACTATTTCTCTTGGGACTCCATATCTTTTGAAAATCTCCTCATAAACAAATTTTGCAACCTTGTTATCTCTTGCATGCTTCATGGCCTTAACTTCTACCCACTTTGTCACATAATCAATGCATACCAATATATAAGACTTACCATTTAATGGAGGGTCAATGGGTCCCAAAAAATCCAATCCCCACTTGTCAAAGGGAGTGATTACTACCTAAGGGAAAAGTGGCATCTCATCAAATGTAGTTGGTCTGCCCATTCTTTGACATCTATCACATTTTCTGGTATACCTTCCTGCATCCTTGTGGAGTGTTGTCCAGTAATATCCTATGTTCAAAACCTTCATTGTTGTCCTCTTAGCTACAAAGTGTCCACATGGTTCATTGTGACATGCATGCAAAATGTCATATGTCTCATCTTCTCTCACACATCTCCTACCGACATGGTCTGGTCCAGTATAAAACAAACATCCAACAATCTAAGAGAAAGGAAAATATTTTTCAATGAGTACCCTTTTCTCTTTTGGAGAGAAGTGAGAAGGAACTCTACCCGTGACCAAATAATTGGCTATGTTAGCATACTAGGGTGTTTATATACTAAGGGAGAATAGGTGCTCATCAGGAAAAGAGTCATCTATGGGTTGATTGTCTTCTGATGTAGTCAGCCTTGAAATAAAATTTGCAACAACATTGGCCTTCCCTAGCTTATCCACAATGGTTAAATCAAACTCCTGCATCAACAATAACCATCTTGCCAACCTACCTGTGATCAAAGGTTTATTCATGAGATATCTAATGGTTGCATGATCAGTGTGCACAAAGATTTGGTAGCCTATTATGTAATATCTGAATTTGTTCAGTGCATAGATTACTACCAACATTTCTTTGTCTATCACTGTATAATTGAATTAAGCTCCTTATAAATTTTTGCTAACAAAGTAAATGGCATTTTCAACAGCTCCTTCTTCCTATCCTAAGACTGCTGCTATGGCATAATTTGATGCATCAGTATGGATGTGGAAAGAAAGTTCCCAATTAGGTCCTTTGAGTATAGGAGCATGAGTCAAAGTTGTCTTCAAGTTAGAAAATGCCTTGTCATAGGCTTCAGTCCACTGAAATTAAACATCTTTAGTGAGAAGAGTATACAATGGTGTTGCTACCTTGCTGAAATCCTTGATGAAATGCCTATAATATCTTGCATGACCTAAGAAACTCCTAACATCCTTCTTTTTTGTAGGTGTGGGAAGATTTGTGATTACCTCAATCTTTGCAGGATCTACTTAAATTCCCTTGTGGAAGATGTAGTGGCCAAGAACTACACCTTCCTGCATCATCATGAAACACTTTTCACTATTTAAGGAAAAGTTTTGGTCTTCACATCTCTATAGGACTCTCCTAAAATTTTCCAACGCTTGATTAAAATCAACACCATAAGTGGTAAAGTCATCCATATAAATTTCCATCCAATCATGAGAAATGTCTGAGAATATGCTAATTTGTGCCCTCTAAAAAAGTTGCAGGTGCATTGTATAAGCCCAATGGGAGTACCAAATAGGAATAGGTCCCCCATGGATAGGTAAATGTGGTCTTCTCTTGGTTCTCTAGTGCAATTTGGATCTGGTTGTAGCCGCTGAATCCATCTAGAAAAGAAAAGTATTGCTTTCCTATGAGTATGTCTAAAACTTGATCAATGAAGGGTAAGGCAAAGTGGTCCTTCTTGGTGGTAGCATTAAGTTCCCTATAATCAACACAAACTCAACATTTCCCTCCTTTCTTGGGCACAATCACTAATGGAGACACCCACTGACTATCTGAAATGGGGTAGATAAATCCTGCATCTAGTAATTTTTGCAGTTTCCCTTTTACAATTTCTCTTAATGCAAGGTTAATTCTTCTTTGTGGCTGTCTTATTAGGGTACAATCATCTTTGATGTAAATTCTATGTGTACAAAGTTTAGGGTCCAATCCCTTCATATCATGATAATCCCACGCAAATGCATGTTGATGGGTCCTTAATAAGTTTGTCAATAACAATTGTTGTTCCCCACTTAATTTACTATTAACATTCAGATATTTTCCTTTTAACACCTGTACTTGTGTAGTTAACTCTATCATGGCTGCTTCATTAACACATGGTACCTTTAGTTCATATGGAAATAATGTATGGGACATACTTGTTGCTGCAGGAAGTCTGTTTGCAGGAATAGTGGTTGTAGGAAGAGTGGTTGTAGGAAGAACGTCTGCAGGAACAGTGGCTATAGGAAGAGTAGGTAGAAGTGTCTTGACTGGAGTAGCAAAATGAGAAGATGATGCTTCCTCCACTTCACAATGGTTCTAAATGATGTTATCCAATACTTCATCCTCATCTTGGAGTTGGATGAAAGAGCCTCTGCCTAGCATCATAAGTTGTGCCACATAATTAACTTCTTCGGCCTCTTCACCAACATGTGGCCACACAAGATTATCTTCATCATGAGATGGCTAAGCAGGAGAATAAAGAACAAATTTTTTAGTGCTCTTCCCATATGAAATGGTCATGTCACCTGACCGACATCTAATGTATACATCTGCAATTGCCAACCATGGCCTTCCAAGAATAATGGGATACACGCCCAGTGTAGCTTTAGGAGAAAGAATCATAAAGTCTATTAGGTACTCCCAGGAATCTAAAACTACCACAAGATCCTCCACTACACCATCAAGCTTAATAGTAGATCTATCAACAAGTTGTAGGATAGTAGGAGTAGATCTCATGCTTGCAACTTTTAGTTGTTGTAGGATGTATTTTGTCATTACATTTATTGTTGCCCCTAAATCAATCAGAGCATTCTTTACTTGGACCTTGTTTATAACAGCTACTACCATAGGACTACCAGGGTCATTATACTTGGGGATAGTTAATTTTCCCAACATGATGTCAGCTAGCTGTCCCACCACATGAACTATAGTTAGGTCCTTATTTTTCTACCTAGCTTCTTGAGGCATGATTCCTTGATTGCCTTGTCATATATTGGAACATTCTTTATGGCCTGAAATAGAGGTATTTGGACACATATATGCTTCAGCTATTTCAAGATATCAAAGTTGTATCCTCATGTTCTTCCTTCTTCTTGACAACTTCCAATCTCCGAGGAAATTGTTGTTCTTGTTCAGTCTACTTGACTTGGATTGGTTCAGGATTTTTAGGTACAGTTGGTTGAATGGGATCATTCAGAGGTTCCTCTTCCTCTTCCATAGGAAGCTCAGTGATAATGGGGTTGGAAGGGGCTAGTAGAGTAGTTATTGAATACAAGTCGATGCCACTTACACTCACAACATATGCAGGGAATTGATTTGAATCAACAAAATGTGTAGGTTGTTGTTGTGGTTTGTTATTTGGATTGGGTGTGGGCTAAGCTGGTAGTTGAGTAGGTTTAGGTGCATTTGAGCTTGGATTAGCAAGTGGAGGAATTATAGCAGGCTACTGGGGCTGAGAAGGTGGCTACATGTAATTGGTTATCTAGGTAGGCCATTGTTGTCCTCCTCTCCACTGATTTGTTTGCTTCCAATTTCTTGGAGGTGGTTGCCAATGCCCTTGAAATTGCTGCCAATTCCCCTGAGGTTGCTGCCACTGGGGTGGAGAGTTTCAATGATTGGGCCAAGCATTTGGAGGGTTAATCCAAGGCTATGGTGGATATCCTCCATAATTGGATGGATATGGGGGTTTCCATTGGTTACCAGATGAATAGGAATTAAAATATGGCCCAACATAAGATAGTGGATCTAGTGGCATACCTTATCTTGGAGCCCAAGGCTTCCCTTGTGCAACATAGTAGACTTGGTCTTGTTCAATCTGGATTGGTTTGAACTCAGGTGGAATTTGCTTGATTTCAAGATTATCTACCATCTTGCATTTGCAGTCCCTCTTCTTTTGTCTGCAGTGGGAGCAATACTCTGTCAACATTGCCTTTGCCTCCTCTTGCTTCTTGGCTTGAAGTGTATCTAGTTGAGTAGCTAGATTATTTATGTCTTGCTTGAAGTCTGCCAGCAAATGAGTAATCTCCATTCTTGAAACTCCACCAGTAGTTGACTTACCCATGGAATATTGGTAAGCTCTCCCTTTCTTTGAAGCTTCCCTAGGTAATTCTGGCATATTTTCTTGATATCCTCCTAAGGAACTTGGGAGATATCTCCTCCTCCAATGAGGTCCAAGGCATCAGTGCAACTATCATTGATTCCTCTCTAGAAAAACAACTTTTGTGAGTCTTCATTAAGGGTATGGTGTGGAGATTTTTGTAGGTAAAACAAAAACCTTGCAATATAATCTTCTAGGCTCTCATCTTCCTTTTGTTGCATCCTGGAAATGTCACCTCCTCTCATGTCGCTACCCCTGGAATATTCCTTATATTTCTCAAGGAATTTTGTCTTCTTGTCATCCTAAGTTTCCACAGTATCTTTGCCTAGGATCATGAACCATCTTAATGCAACCTCTTTTAGAGTGGTAGGAAATAGCTTAAGCCTATGGCCATCAGTAGTATAATCATAACTCTTGCAAAGTATGTCAAACTCAAACAAAAAGGTATCACAATCTTCTGTGACAAGTCCATAAAACTTGGGGAGTGCTGAGGCAAGAATGTTCTTGATGTTGTCAACTTCATTCTGATGGGCAATGGGGAAAGGAAAAACTAGTTGGTTAGGTCTATTCCTATTTGCATCCCCATGCTTGCCTGATGTAGTTCTAAAACAAAGGGGTTTTCAAGCTGATTTTGATCTTCAGAGGAGACTTTGGAGCTAGTCAGATCAAGAGATGCATCAACAAAGGGGTGTGAATCTTCTTCTTCTTTTGGTAGGTTTTGATATTCAACTAGCTAGAATGGATTAGGATTGTTAGGAATGAATCTCCCATAAGCATCCCTTCTCCTTCCTCTATGCATGTGGTATCACTCACTATTAGCCAGCTCACACAAATAATCGGTAAAGAATAAGGGGGTCATTACTTCCTAAATGAGGATATACTAAGAACAACTTCTAGAAACATTACAATGAGAAAAACTACCAATGACTCCAAAAGACTCCCTAGTTTGACACCGTCCCTGGCAACAATGCCAAAAATGTTGGCCTCCTACAATGATTTAATAACTAAGCCCTTACAACTATGATTCAAAGATTAGACATCTAACCTGAATAGCTATTTCAATCATCATGAAGGTGAATTTAACTTGTCAACCCAGGGACATGAACTTGAAATGGGTCAACACAATATGTGCACTAGGAACTCAAAGCAACCATTTCATTCTACAGCTAAGGAACACACAATGTTGAAATTAAATTGCTTAGAAGGGAATACCATAAATGCCAATCATCAATCAACAACTACATCAAACTAAAATGCATAACAGGAATGAAAATCCGAGCAACAAACAGGGCACTACTCTATCTGTTTTGGCTGTAGGAAAAGTCACAGAATGGAATTCTAGTGGTTGTAGGAATAGTCGGTGCCAGATTTCTAACTAATTACTAAAAAACAAGTAATACTAAACTAATCCTAAACTAAGAAGACATATTACTCACCAAGTGGGCCCCCTTGGATAAGTATCCTCTAAATCTAATGAGAACTCAAATGCTCGAACTTAGAACTTTATTTTATTCACTATAAATCATGAGTACAAAAGAGTAATGTATTTGCATTACTAAAAAATTGAGAGGGCAAGTACAATATCAAATTGTGCAACCTCCTGAGGAAGGAGCATTAGATCCTTATTTATACTATCAACTAGACAAGGCAGTCAACTCCATGATTGGGAGGACGCCATTTAGGGAAAATAGAGAAAGTGGAGTGGCAACAGTTACGCGTGTATGGAATCTAGATAGACATGCAGGTCCAAACATAGATTTAGCACAATAGTAACACCTGCATCTACTCAGTCATTAAAGTCCACTACAAGGCTGTTACATGTGGTTGCATGAGGAATCTTCCGTTGTTGACCTCCTTTGACCTTGAGCGATTCCTTTGCTGGATGTTATGGTGCGTGCCCAGTTGGCAGTGCCTTCCTCAACTTAGCATCCTTGAATTAAATTTGCATGGCAATGTTAGTATGCACAATAACTGCACATATATAACCACCTTAAGGAACATTCATTAACCACATGAAAAATCAATATAGATAATCCACATAATATGTCAATGTCATTAAAACTTGCAGAGATAGGATTAAGCCCAATGTTTATGGTTTGAGGGAAACATTATGAAAATATCAACATTTAACATCAAATTCCATGAAAATTTCCAGCAAATAAACTATAGATTCTACCCAAAATTGGACCAAAAACTAGGCTCATCAATGTTATCAAAGTCCTCTCCAACCAAGAATGTATCACCATTGGTAGAATTTACCTTAAAAACACCACTTGAGATCTCTAGTATCAACACATCAAAAGTTCCTCCATCCAAATAAAAAACAACAATCAAACCTTCTTTATTATTAGCCCATGACTAGGCGAGGCACTTCCAAATTGCTTTGGCACGAAGAAATTTTTGTCCCTCTACCTTCTTGGTACCAAATTTTGGGATGTTGAGGCCAAACCACCCAAGTCTCAATTTCACATTCCACTTCATGAATTCCACTTTTTTGTGGATTTAGCCTTAAGACCCTGCTATTCACTATCTCAACTATGGTTGCCTCCGCCTTATTTTGATAAAATGATATGCTCATTTCCTTACCTTGGAAAATTCACCTATTCAACTCATTACAAATTTCCCATATCAAAATGGATGGTCTTATTATCCAAATGAATGAATACATCACTTTCTTTTTAAGCAAGGGCCATGATTTGAAGAGGGATATAATATCATTTAGGAGGGTGCTTACCTAACCCATTTTTGCATATAACCATATCCATCACCTTTGAGCAAAGGGGCATCCAGTCAGGAAATGGTTTGTGTCCTCCTCACTTGATTTTCACATTACACATCTCAACGGGCCATGGTATCACATTCTACTAAACTTATTTGTAGTCAAAATCCTTCCCTGAATTGTGGTCCAAGAAAATCCCCCATCTTTCTAAAGGAATAGACTATCCCAACAAAGTTTCCATGGGAGTGAAGTCTTCCCATCCTATTTCCCTAACACCAAGAAGCCATCCTTAGTATTATACTACCATAAATTGGAAACAATCTAGACCAACCCATCCTCTCACTCTCGGATAATTATGTTTTTGTCTTTAAGAATCTATTGTAGTTGTGTAATTTTAGTGACTGGGAAAACGAGCCTACTAAAATCCTTCCACTACCATCGGAAGTTGCCATCAACAAAGTTGATCTCCAAATAATATCTCACATTCATTCCCCAAAGTTCTGTGAGCAATCATTTTGAATGTTACATGTATGCTAGACTATTAGTAGTGGGATATCCCCACCATGAGTCCTCCCAAAATAGAGCAGTGTTGCCATCATGACTATCCCAAAATAAAAGCTTTGTTATCAGTGGCCAAAACTCAAGCATAAAATTCCAAATTCTTGAATCTTTGGGAAGAGAGGTAGTTGTGAAAATGCTACTCTCAATGTCATTTCCCAAATATTTGTTTTGAAGAATCTGAACCCATTTCGACTTATTCTTTGTGTAAATTTTCTAGATTAGCTTGGCCCCTAATGATTTTTTTTGTCTCAGGATATCTCTTAAGCTTGTTCCCCCCACCTCCTTTGCTTTATAAAACCTATCCCATGCAATTAGCACAAACTTTCTCTTCTCAAAATTTCCTTTCCAAAATAAATTTCTAATATTTTGGTTTATGGTTTGATATGTCCCCTTGGGAAATGCTAGACATGACAGTAGATAAATTGGAATCACATAAATAACAACCTTTAATATAACTAACATGCCTACCCATAATATCCATTTCTCTTTCCATGATGACATCCAACTATTTACTTTATTTACCAGAGGATCCCATAGCTTACCGTTGCCCACTCCTTTTGCTAAGGGTAGACCAAGGTATGTGCATGGAAATAGACCTTTCATGTATCTCAGGATTTTAAGGATCTCTTGCTCTTTTTGTGGGGGAGTGTGAAAAATGTACACTTCCAATTTCACTTTGTTGACTGCTTGGCTAGAAGCCTTTGAATAGAGATCCAAATTTTCCTTCAATTGGTGGGCTTCATAACATTTTGTTGCCCCAAAAAGCATAGTATCGTCTGTGAATTGTTGATGGGTTATCACAAATACATTACTCATGATTTGGATTCCCTCTAACCACCCAATGCTTATTGTTGCACTAATTTATCTTCCAAGGGCCTCAACCATGATAATAAACAAGACAGGTGAGAGGGGGTCCCATTGTCTAATTCCTCTAGATGCCTAAAAGAAACCTTCTAGAGTTCCATTCCAATTTTTATCAAACCTAAAGCCAACAACACTTTACACAAGAACCTCCAATCCACCTGATCATATGCTTCTTGATATCGAATTTTAGTAGCATACTTTACTTTTTAGTTCTTTGAATAGAATGAATTTCTTCTTGCGTAATGATGACCCCCTCCAAGATTGACTTCCTAAGAACAAGCCCATATTGCTCCTTAGAAATTACTTTTGGCAAAAAAAATTCAGTTTGTTTGCTACTAATTTCACCATAATTTTGTACAAAGTATTGCAAAGGGCTATAGGTTTGAAATCATCTAATGATGATGGCTACTCTTTTTAGGAATCAAAGCGATGAAAGTGTTATTAATCTCCCTAAGGACCACTCCCAATCTCCTTGACTCTTTTATTACTAATGCTAGTTCACTACCCATAGTGCTCCAACATTTTTTGAAGAACTAGGCAGGAAATCCATCTAGTCTAGGTGCTTTATCCAGATGCAAGTGGAAGGTTGTTGGCTTGATCTCTTCTGTCAAAAAATTTCTCATTAACATCTTATTATGCCCTTCATCAACCAGTCGAGGGATAACATTCAAGATTTGACTTTGTAATACTAGACTTGAACCTCCTATGTTATTCAATAAATTTTTGAAGTGACTACTTCCCCGGTGATGCCCTCAAGTGTCTCCAAAGTTGATCCATCTACTCCATGTAAGCTTGTGATTCTATTAATTTCTCTTTGTACCTTGGTACTATTATGGAAATATTTTCTATTCTTATCCCCTTCTGAGATCCAAGTCTCCCTTGATTTCTGCCTCCAGTACACTTCCTCTTTTGCTTGCACCTCCTCATATTCCTTGAGAAACTCCCTTTCCTTTAGAAATATTTCACTATCCATTCCTAGAGATAAAACTCTTCATTTAGTGTAGTTAATTCTTTTTCCAACCAGCTCTTGGATTCAAATATATTTTTTAACTAGGTCTTGTTCCACTCCTTCAATTGTTGCTTAAGAACTTCAACTTTGAAACTACACCAAAAATTTCGGTACTCTCATTTTTCCACCAATTCCACCAGATGTCAATCAACCTTGGGAAAATTTTCTCCTTGAACCACATATTTTCAAATTTGAAGGGGCACCTCACTAGTTTCCTTTCACCTATAATTTCTAGTTTTATGGGGTAATGATCAAACTTTGATTGGGGTAATATGTTTCCTTTAAGGGTGAATGGAAAAGCTCCTAGGTATCCTTTAAATAAGAATCTATCCATTTTTTTTGCAATATGATTGAAACCCATCCTCCTATTTGTCCATGTGTATTTTCTATTTTCTAGTTGAATCTCAAACATATCATTTACCCTAGCAAAATTCTCAAAATCCACCTAGGATTGGTACTTCCTTTGTATGTCTCCCAACTTGTCCTCTTTGTGTAGGATCACATTAAAATCTCCCCCTAAAATACAACACTCGAGGGATGCCCGACTGTAGAAATCTCTAAACTCCAACCATAACTCCCTCTTCTTGATGCAACTTGAGGGGTCATATACATTGATTAATGTGAAGACCAAATTTGAAGTCAAAATTCTCACCTTGTAGGCTATCCAATGACTATTTCCCATTATCTTTTCTAAATAAACTATTTGGGGCCTCCAAATCATAAAAAAGCCCCTTGAGGTTCCCATTGCTTCCACAAGCTCCGTGTTCCACTTTTTGCACTTCTTCTTGAACATGTATGCTTTTGTAATGCTTAGTTTCATCTCTTGAATCATGAGGACATCATCCATTGACATCTCCATGTGGTGCCTTAGAAGGAAATTTTTGTTAGGGGTGTGTAAGCCCCTAACATTCCATGATATGATCCTCATTGCTCCGTGAGAAGGGTACCACCCTTCCCTGATCTTAACATCATGGTGAGTTTTTGTTGAACCTCTGTATCACCATCCATAGTTCTCTTTTCAATGTTTAACAATCTGCCTTTCCTCCTTCCTTCCCCAAGGTCTAGAGATTTCCTTGCCCTAATCCTTAGTTTTAGTCCCATTTTCCCCTAGGTCGTTGAGTTGGCTAGGATGTTTGCATTGTCTTATGATAAAGTTGACTTCTTTATCCACTTTAGCTCTCAAACCTTTCCTTCTTCCAAGGGATCACTATCCTTCAGTACTTGAATCTCCATACTATTGTTGTCATCATCCTCCAAGTCTAAGTTCATTTCCCCTCCCTTTGCAAGGGCTATATAGCTCATCAATTCACAACCAACTTCCATGATTTCCTCCAGATTGGTGAATTCTTCCTAGTCCCCTCTTCTTGTGAGTTTGTGGGTTAGCTTGAAACCCTTTCTACACCCTCTATTACAACTATTGGGAATAGGATGCCATTTAATTGCAATCCTAAACATATTTCATGTATCTCCTAAGTCCTTGGAAAGTGTTCCCCAACACTAGGATTAGAAAGAGATTAAATTTGAATGAAATGAACATGTTAATTAATATTTGTAATTATTTCTAAATGATAGGAACATGTGAAGGTATCCAAAAAGAGTTCCTAGATAATAGGAGCACATGGGGCGTCCACATGGAAGGTGGAACTCACCTTGAGTTAAGTTAATTGTTTGGAGAAAAGATAACACTTCAGTAATGCATGTAAAGATCCTAGAAGTTAGGGATTGATGTTTACATGCATGGAGTTCAGTTCAATTTAGTTTAGTATTAGTTCAGTTCAGTTATCTTCAGTTGCATGTAGTTAGTTTGAGTTGCATTTTAGTTGACTTCAGTTGACTTGAATTGCATGCTAATGACTTGAGTTGCATGACAGATAACAGGTGACTACTTTCAGTTAACAGGGGATGATCAATCATGGATGATATTTTTCATGAATGGTGGAGAGATATTTTTCAGTTAACAAAGATTGACTTAAACCCACCTTGGGTGCCCAAGTTGGCATCTTGGAGTTAATACTTTAGCATGAGAATATATTTTATAAGGCTGAGTTAAGTGGGCCCATTCTTGGGTGCCAACTTTGAGGAGAAGCTTACAATATATCTTTGTAATCAACGTTGAGTTAGGACTTCAGTTTTGGACGCCCAAATTGATGAAGGACTTGGTTTGACATTGTTTTTCACTGAAGAACTCTACTTGCACAAGAATGACGTAGATATTTGTGAGAACCTTTATCCTCTTGTAATTTTCAACTCAAGATTGGAGTTTACAATGTTCACAATTGTCTATTTATTGTAGCAAGTTGAAGAGAGTTCAATCAGAGTTTATTGCAGGTTGTGAAGAAGAATTGTTGAAGGAAAAAGAAGCATCTCAAGCGAGGATTGATAAAGAATTATTGTAATCTTGTTCTAAGGTTAAATAATACAAGCACTATTGATTCTGGTGGTGGAGTTTTTTCCCGAAAGGGTTTCTCCACGGTATATGTTGTGTCACTTCTATCTTTTGATCTTATTCTTCTACAATCTTCTGTCTATTTCTACAAATGGTAAAATGAATCTAAACAGATAATCATCCACAAATAAATTGTAACCAAGAACACTTAATTAGATCTACAATATAATAGTTTTACAAGTTTTAAAGCTACATAATTACCTCTATTTTCAACAACAACCAAGGGTTATTCCTCTATAATATCTTCCCTACCATTCTCTTGTTGGGTGGTTTGCTCTATCTCTTGACCTTGGACATCCCCGTCCAATGGATTTGCCCTACAGTTCCCAAATTCACTTCTTGGATTGGCACAACAACCCCCATGGGTTCAGTCATCCTTTTCATGGAATCAAATTTTGGAAATGTGGGAATATTGCTAGCTAAGAGATCCCATTCTATTTCTTGAAGCCACTTAAACCCTCCTCTAAGATTATTTCTAGCTCATCCAAATGTGTGTTGTCTGGATTAATTTCTATACAGATTCTCACCTTAGTCTTCATTTCTTCATGAAGTAGAGATTTATCCACCCCAATGAAAGTTCCCAATTCATTCCCTATCAACCTTAAGACCCTTCCTCCCAATATTTTGGGGGTATATTGTATAGATTCACCCATTCTTTTATTCTATCCAATTCATGTTTATGGGGGTTGAAGCTTGGTTCTCATTCTTTAATGTAAAACCCTATTCCATCCATTTGTAGAATTTTTTCATACATAATACTTTACTTCATCTATGGCATTGGGAAAATGGCAAGGAGAGAATTATAATCCAAAAATTTGATACATACCTCTTTGCTCCATTGATCTTTCCACTAGTCTACCATTCTCTCAGTAGAGCATCCACCCCCACCCCACTTCATGAAAAAAGTGCACTCCTTTAACATGTCCTTGGAATATCGTAGGATTTAAGAAGGGATGACCATTGCCTTGATTCTTCTCCTAGGTTCATCGATGTCAATCCATTTTCTAGAGTCATCAGGGTCCCTTCTCACTTTAGATCCCTCTTGCACACCTTCACGATTCCTCTCCATAAGATCTTCAGTCCTTAGAGTCCTTCCTCTATTTTAGCTGGTTGCATTCACTTTGTCCTGCCCAAAGCTCCATTTTGAAGGATTCCCCTTCCAGTGGTTGTGTAAATCCGCCAAGATCTCACCATTATTTTTCCATGACCGACCATAAAAAACCACAAGATGCAGGCTTCTCAAGTGGAGTTCTAACGTAATTCATTGGTTTCTTGGGGAAAGGCCTTTGATCATACCATTGTTAGGGTGATGAATGTACTCTCCCAAGATCCATAATGGTATGATTCTCATTTTTTCCTACAGGTTTCATCCTCCAAGCGCAACCCAAAATGTTGGATTGGTGCCAGGGCCATCTTGGGGCCTCCATCTAGGGACCAGGTCTAGATGCCATCTGGCTATGTTGCAAAACTTTCCTGCCTAGTGGAATGGAATTAGTGCCAATGGCATGGAAACAATATAATTTTTTTTATTATGCCATCTACTTGTATCAATCTCAACGATTTTCGTCACCAGTTGCTTCTTCTATGCAATGTCAATCCTCTAATGAAGTTGCTCCATTGGTCATTCCTACTTCGTGATCACTACCCACGGACCTACACCACCCACCATTAACTGGAGATCATTCCCCAACCCAAATACAATTATGAATAATATATTAATATTAATTAGCATTACTAGCATAACAAATAAGGAGGGGTCCTAGGGATATATATCATTTACAACATGTTATTTTATTTAAAACAAAATATAATAATATTTTGGATCAAAAACCTTTCATGAAGCTACAATTAATATGATTCTCTTCTCCCTTTTGTAAAGAATGAGATACAATAGAATGAATTTAACCTCTTTCTAAGACACTTTATGAGGATACACCAACTTAAAGGCTACCACAATCAAGAAAATCACCTTTTTGGTCACTCTTTGACCCAAGATGATTCCCACCATGTTTTATGTCATTGAAAAATACATGGGGTATAAGTAGCTATTAGGAAGACCTTATATGCATAAGATGAAGGAAATACCTTCCACTCTATTCCAAGAGATTAGATTCCTATGCTTAAGAAAAATCTATGTTGCAAAGGGGGACTTGGAACTACTTGTTGAAAAAGGGCACAACTAAAAGGAGAGTGGGGATACTTTTAGCTTTTATTTTTCTATAAATGAGGTTGTAATCCTAAACTGACGTTTCAAACAATTCACCCAAGAAAGAGAATAAATATGAAATCCAATAAAAGATCTATAAAAATCCATGCTTGAATAGGGAAGTTTAAAGTAGATTATGACAATCTCCAAGAAGATAATTCTAAAAATATTTAAAATATTAAAAGAGGATGAAGCCTTCCATTTCAATATTAAAATAATTAATAAAATATATGTGGTTGATATGTTTTAAAATAATGATATCTTTGTAGATGGTGAATAAAATATTTCAAAAAAATAACTTGTGCTTGCACCTAGACCACTAGTGAATGATACATTGAAAAAATATTCAATAAGGTTCCATTGCTCCCTCGCATAAAATGGATAACTCCTATAAACCACTTTCTATTATAAATCATTAACATAGATGGTATTAATAAAATTGCTTAGACTTGAGTATCTTTGTCGATATTAAGGAGGAGGAGCCTAAAAAATATTTACAATTATCTTTACACCAAGAGTTAAAATCATCCCAAGCCCACAAATAAATTTTACCAATTATAAGCATAAGCATCCCTCTACTATCAATGAAAAGAGGCAAAATTTCTCAAGCATAAGCATCCTTCTAATATCAATGAAACCAATTATTTTACATCTACCAATTCTAGAGATGATAATATAAAGAAAAATCCAAAGCCTTATTCAAACCACCTATAAGTGAAAAATTTATAAGTAATTTCTCACCTCAAAGCTCCATTAGATCATATGACAATTAGGAAACACCTCAAGTTGAAGTGGAGACAGTTGAAAGGTTCCCCAATGAAGCTGAAGTAATCATGGACAAGTTATGATGAAAGAAGAGGATATGCATAGTCATCAAATAATAAAATCATCATTATTAGAACTTCTTGAATAGTATGTAAATTATGTTGTGGATCTACACCCAAAAAATAAAATGAAGGTATTTATCAATTTATTCCTCCTTTAAAAGTAATAATAACCTCACACCTCTTATGAATTGCACTATTTTTATAGTCTACTAAGGATTAAGAAGACATATGAGACAATTATAAATATGAGTTTGAAATTCTAGATGATGTTCTATCTAATGACAATGTTTCTTATTGGACCACATTTTATTGTTAGGCCTTTTTCAAATTGGAAAAGGCTTTAAAACCCAACCCCTCAAAAACAAGCTTGAGGAGAAGTGGAGAATCCTCCACCCACTCAATTAAATTAGGAGAGTTGGTACTTAGAAGAGGAAATATAAAGGGAAAGAAGCATAAACAAAAACTAAAAGTTTCATATTAATTGGAAAGGTTTGTACATTAGATCAAGGAAGACATTGGTAAAAAACTTACCTTATGTGCACTGTGTGAAATGAAGCCAAGGCATGGAAAAAATTCCTACACTAATCTATGAGGGAAAATGAATAGAAAATATGATCTAAAATTTTTTCAAGAAAGAAATAACACAATAAAATTATTCACCAAAATATATTCATTTATCTTGGGAAAACCATTTCAAAACAAGAAACCTAACCTTAACACTTCAAACTAATGTATTAATCAATAACACTAAAATCCAAGAAAGGATCTTTCATAGGAGACAACACTAACACTCAGATCTATAGTATTACTAACATCATAACAACACCTAAAAATAAACCATGCAAAGTCCATCCCAAGCACCCCATAAATAGATAAACCAATACATGAAACCACCAAAGGGGAATCACAAACCATACTACCACCCAAAAGTGGTGCCCAAATATCCTAGTCAAATTTAATTACCTAAATGCTATTTATATTCCTCATTCTAAATATAGCCTATTCCTTGCACCTATCATAAGAATTTTTCATAACATATCGTCATTATTAAAAGAAACTTAAAGATGGAGCTTTCTTTTTTTGGTTTAAGAGATGGTTAGTTCTTTTTCTATGTGCATAAATGATGAAAATTAAAGTTATGTAAGGCTATCTACAACTAACCTAATAATAATTTATAACTAATAAAATTGAAATTGTTAATTGAACTAGACACTAGACAAACTATGCTAACTTGGAATAATCAAAACTTGGAAATAAACAATCAACAATCTGACTAAGTATTAAAATAAAGATTAGTGAATAAGTGGATTTAGATGCACTTGTGAGACAAAGTGGTATAAATTAAAAGTGATTATAATTTTCTCCTAATATTCCTATGAAATTTTGGATCTACTAGATCTAAAGGATACCTTCCCATATACAAAAAAACCTACTTGATAGCATTGACTAGTCGTAACAACCACCATAATAGTATTGTCTAGGGGCTAGCCTTAACCAATGAGTAGTTGGACACTTGAAATTTTTCAAGGATATTCTTAAAATGATGTCCTATGTCCTCAAAAGTTCACTTATCAATGACCAAGATAAGGCATTTAATTTGCAATAGACTATATGGGTCCTAACAAACATGATTGACAAATATAATGCCACTTGAAGAGATATAATTGTTTTAATTGGTAAATGGAATGAACAAGGGGTGAAACTATAGGTGGCATTATTAACACCATGAGGAATCATCCCAAAATATTTCAACTCTTGATATACAATGGTACCAAATAGAAAATACTGTGTTACTAGTTCATTGAAAAAGAGACAAAATAAATTAAATAGAGTGTTTTCACCTTAAAAAGTCTTTTTTTAATCATGGATAAGTCATAGGGATTACTATGGGCATGTGACAACAAATTGGGCTTGAAAATGACTAGTAAAAAGGCCTAAAAATAATCGGTGGTGGCCTACTTGGTGGTTTTGATTGGGTTTGACAACCAATAGGGTAAACTTGACCCTGTAAGGTGGCCTTTACCTTGTCAGAATGTCTTTTGAAACTTCTATTAGGGGTTGAACATCTAATTTTAGGGATAATTTACTTCAATGTACTCTAATTTAGAAGTTCAATGTAAAGCTCTCTATTTTTTATTTGCAAGTAGAATTTTGTGAGAGTGAACCTTTCAAGACCAAAGGTTAAGGAGGATTCTAAGTTAACCCCCTTGTGGGATTTCCACATTAAAATAATTAGAAATAATAGGCTATAGAACTAACCTAGCTATGAAATTATTCCAAATCGAAGCATACCATAAAAATATTTATCATGATGGTAAATGATACATGGAAACTCAATAAAGAAAGTAGGGTAGTAGAATGATTTTGGGAAAAATATGATGGTTCAACCCAAAAAAATTGTGGATTTAAAGAGGGATAATAGGAAAATGGGAAAACATAAGTCTAAAGAAATCAAGTGAGGGTTTGGTATGGAAATGGCTCACAACTCTTAAAGGTGGAAAAAAAGGCTTGCATTAATAAAGTGGTGATGGGAAACTTAGTAAAAGTGAAAATGAATCAAGGTGATGGAATAAGGTCAACATATTTGAATTGTGAAGGCGAGTTGACCATAGGTTTGAGAAAACCAAGATACATTAAGGCAAAGGGTTTGATAATAAAAATGGGGAGAGTGTGAGATGGAAATAGATTGAAAATGTTATAGAAATGAATAGTGATGGATTGGAGGTGTGTGGGGGAGAGCTATAAAAAATATCCTATGAAAAATTCAAAAAAATAAGTTTATTCCAAATAAAAACACAAAGAGTCTAAAATCAACTAAAGATGAAGATTTGGAGCTAATTCTAAGGACGTGATGAGGGAAATGACGAGGCTGCTACATAGTGGCCAATAGCTGGACATGGCACACATGCCTTTTCATGACAGTGCATGCATGATGGGGAGGGTAGTGTTTGTTGCTGGAGGTTTGTTGCCAACGAGTGTGGGAGTTGCATGTGGGTGGGGGTCTTTTTTGTTCTTGGGGAGGGGGTTTTAATCTCAGGTGGGGCTGTGGGTGGCATCATCTTTTGCTTCTAATTTATTTTCTTGGTTTTTAATTGCGGTAGTATGGCATCTGGTGCAGGCTTGGGTGTGCAAGGTGATTTTTCTTTTTCAAAGATTATGATGGGGATTGATTCTCCTTTGTTGGACCATGCCAATAATATGAATTTTTCCATTAGAGATCTAAATGGTGGGGGCCTTCTCAAACTAGGCCTCTATGTGTGCTGATGGTGAATGGGTGTTTGGGGAGGTGCTCATCTTGACCTATTTGTGTGATCCAACTAGATTCAATTGCTTAGGAGGTGAGTTATCTAAATAATCATGCTTTAATTTACAAATTTATGGGGATACGAGTGTCCCTCCCTTTCTTGGAGTCATAGGCCCTTCAGACTTGGAATCCAAAGGGGGCTATGGAAGTTATGTAGGAAGCCAACAACTACTTCATAGTGGATTTTTCTTACTTGGTTGATTGGAATAAGGAATTTGAAGGAGGTCCTTACTTCTATAATCAGGTAGGGTTGTTTATAAAATCTTGGCACATGGGTTTTAATCCAACAGAGGAGTTGTCATCAAGGGCTTCAGTTTGGGTGAGCCTACCTCAGCTGCCGCTTGAGTTTTGGAGAATGGTACTCTACATATGATCACACTTCTTAGGAAACCAGTAGGCCTGACTCAAAAACTATAGATTAGAAGGTTGTCTCATATGTTAGAGTTTGTGTTGAAATTGATTTGAATAACCCATTTCCAGATTCAATGAAAATCTAGGTTGGCTCCACTTCATGGATTCAACAACTGGACTATGAAGTGCTTCCTTTTTGTTTCAAGGTTTGTCATGAGTATGGGCACTTTCAGAGGAAATACCCCAAATGTATCTCTTTTGGGGTGCAGGTTAGAAATGCTTCTGCTAGAGCGATTCCTCGTCCTCCTCCCGTGAAGGATAAAGGAAAAGCCCCTATGACAGATAAGGAAGTTGATAAAGAGGGTTTTGTACCAGTCAAGCCTCACAACAAGGGGAAAGGCCTTAAGAGAACCTTTAAGGATAGATAGATTGAAGAGAACTATAACCGTTTTGAGGCTTTAGAGGACTTTGACCAACTTATGAAAAATCATGACAGGTTACTTTGTGGAACAAATACTTTGGAGATGGATCAAATGGCTCTCACACATGATGTCAATCTCAATGGATTGGATGAGGATTAGATTGAGGTTCATATGGATACAAATCAATGTTAGGATATCTTGAAAGACTTGGCCCCTCTTGAGTGTAATGTTCTAGATGTTGGTTTAGTCTTGGCCTTGACGAATTCAGGGTTGGATGTTGGGCCCCAAGATCTTGGAAAAGGTAGTAAATTTATCCTAACCTTGGGTCTGTAACAAAATAATTTAAAAAAGCGAGGCTCAAAGAAGTCTTCCTAGGTGGGAAGGAAGAAAAATCAGGATAAGATGAAAATAATGGGGGAAAATTCAAGGTGGAGTCAGGCTTGGTGAAGCCTATTAATTCCCAAATTTCTAATTCTCACAAATGATTGTTTTCTCTTGGAACATGAGGGGTTTGAACAACATCCCTAGATAAAAGGTTGTTTAGGATTTGATTGAGATGCATTCTCCTAATGTTGTTTTTATTCAGGAGTCTAAATTGTTGGTTGAAGGTATGTTTAATGTGGCTTCAAAGTTGTGGTGGAGAGGTCACTATTAGTGTATTGGTGCCTAAGGTGGTGTTGATGGAATTTCCTGTCTTTGGTATTTGCATAGGTTTTCTCCTCTTTGGTGGATCTCTAGTAGGAATTATTTATCCGTGGTTGTTTCAAGCTTTGAGTCAAGGGAAATTTTCTTTTGTACCAATGTTTACGTGCCTACGGATTTTCCTATAAAATCCGTCTCTGGGATCATATTTGGTATGTGAGGTCCCTAGCTTCTTTTACCTTGTGGATTTTGGTTAGGGATTTCAATGTTATCATTAGCTTGGAGGAAAATAAAGGGGGAGTGTATAGGCTTGAACCTTCTTCTTTTCTTTTTAGAGATAATCTTATAGCTCTACATTTGATAGATATAAAACCAGGGAATGGTACATTCACTTGGAGTAATAGAAGATGCGGGGAAGGTTTTATATCAAAGAGGCTAGATAAGTTCTTAGTTTCCAATTTTTAGGTTGGCAGTAATTGGACTATCAGTTTAGAGATTCTAGAATGGAGAGGTTCAGATCACTGGCCCATCATGCTTTTTGTAAGAGAGAGGAATATTTCTAGGAATCTAACGTTTAGATTCCAACTAATGTGGTTGTGGGAGCCTTGCCTTCATGATCTTATGAATGTTTGGTTGGTTAAAGGCACGCTTGAGCATGGCATGACTATGTATTCCTTTGTTAAGAGACTCCATTTTGTTAAGTCCCAACTCAATAATTGGAATAGGTAGGGGTTTGGGAACATCTTTTCAGCTAAATGTGTTGCACAACTTTGGTTAGACTCCATCATTAGACATAACAAGGATTATGGGCTTACTAAGGACTCCCTTAGAGATGAAAGAGAAGCCATGAAGGAGTTGGTTGAGTGGGAGCTATTGTTGAAAAATGAGGTGTTTTCAGCTTAATAATTCATAAAACTTTAATATTGTTGATCTAAGTAAGCTCTTTCTTTGTTACATATATTATTTGTGGGTGATTATCTTGATTAATTCATTTCTTGTTGTAGAATGAAGAGAGAAGTTGATAGAAGAACTAGAGCAGGATATTAGAAAGATCACACAAAATGTATCGTGAGAAACCCTTTTGGGAAAAACTCCACCAAGAATTATTCTATTATTCAATCTACGAATTACAATAGCTCCAATTCTTGCTTGAGAATGCTTCTTCGGCTCTTACCAATCTTCTTCACACCCAAATAATAATTATGAAAACTCTCTTCAACTTGAATGAGATATAGAGACAATATGCAACCTTGTAATCTCCAAAGGTGATAATTACAATGCACAAGCTCAAGCCTTAGAAAAGGTAATATATTGCTTCAAGTTGAGTTACTGAAGACTTCAAAGCTTAGAACATGTGCTTTACCCATTTGGGCCCCAAACTAAAGCTACAACTCATACTTTACTTCTGGTGATAATTACAAAGCTCTTCCTCAAAGATGGCCCAAAAGAGGGTCATCCACTTAACAGAGCCTTCAGAAATATCTTATCATGCATTGAGTTAATTCCAAGAAAGCATCTTGGGCACCCAAGTTGGCTCCAAGTGATTTCTAGTTAACTAAAACATTTACTCAACACCATTCATGCAAGAATGGTCATCCCCTGTTACTGGAGGTAGTCCCTGTTATCTGTCATACAACTCAAGTTATTAGCCATGCATTCCAAGTTAACTAAAGTTAACTAACATAAAATAAACAAGAAACCATAAATGGTAACTGAATCAACCTAACTAAACTGATGAACTAAACTTCAAGCATGCAAACATCAAATCCTAACTCCTAGGATCTTTACATGCATACAAAAGTGTTAACTGTTACTCCGTATAGTTAACTAAACACAAGGTGAGTGTCACCTTACCATGTGGGTGTCCCACGTGTCCCTATTATTTAGGAACTCACTATGGATGCCCTCACATGCTCCTTACATTTATAATTAATTACAAATGTCAATAATCATGATTATTTCATCAAATATTAATCTCAACCTAATCTTAGTGTTGTTATACACATTCAAGAATCTAGGAGATACATGAAATAATTAATGTTTAGGATTTGCAATTAAATGGCATCCTATTTCCAACGACTATGAGAAGAGATATTTTGGAAACAAAATTCTAGAATTGATTGGCTTTAGGAGGGGGACTAGAATACTGCCTTCTTCTTTAACTTAGTCAAATCCGTAAGTCATGGTAATTTAATTTCTTACATGATGTCTTCTCAGGATGAGAAACTATCTTCTCTTAGGGAAATCTTGTAGGAAGTTGTCTAGTATTTTACTATGTTATTTTTGGAAGACTCTCCTTCTGATAACGAGGAAGATAAAATGATTTTGGAGTGTATCCCCTTGGTTGTGTCTAATGAGGTGAATGAGATGCTTGATAGTCCTATTATTTTGGAGGAAGTTGAGGAGACAATGTTCAAGATGAAAAAGGGAAATCCCTCGGTCCTTATGGGTTTCCAATGGAATTATTTCAAGAATTTTGTGAAGTTTTCAAATTTGACATGTTGAATGTTGTTAGGGAATCACAAAGCACCAAACAAATGTTGAGGGCAATGAATACTAATTTTTTAATTCTTAACCCGAAGCGTGAAGGGGCTAACTCCCTTGACTTGTTCAGGCCTATAGCCCTGTGCAATGTGGTTTATAAAATAATATCCAAACTAATTATGGAGAGGCTTAAGAAATGGATCAACAAATTTATTTTTGAAGAATAGGGGGTTTTGTTGTTGGTAAGCAAATTTTAGATGGGATTATTATTATTGTCAAGGTGATTCACTCAATGGATCTTTCTAAGAGAAGGATATGTTTATCAAGCTATATATGGCAAAAGCCTATGACAAGGTGAAATCGTATTTTCTTCAAAAGGTGTTGCTACCCTTCGGGTTTAGTGTTGATTGGGTGAATTAGGTGATGAGTTGTGTTATTTCCATGTCTTTATCTCTGTTGATCATGAGCGATCCTTTGAATTTTTTTGGTGCTTCTAGGAGTCTCTGATAGGGGGGCCCCCTTTCACCTTACCTCTTTATTATTATGGCCCAAGGATTGGGAAGATTATAAAAAGCTCACTTAAGGAAAGGATTTATTCAAGGTTGGAGTTGGGGAGATGGCTTGCATTCTCAGACTCATTTACAGTTTGTGGATCATACTGCATTATTGGGAGTGGCTCACATCAAGGAGGTGAATAACTTTAGACAAGCCTCAAATATCTATCTTACTACTTCAGAGCAAAATATCAATAAAGTAAAGTCTTCCATATTCATTTTCAATACTCCTCCTCAAATCTAGTCTAGAATTAAGTGAATCCCTAGGTTCCAGATTGGGTCTCTACCTTTTGTTTATTTAGGTATTTTTTTATCTGTCGGCCCACTGCTAAGAGGCACCTGACAAGGTGTGTTAGATAAGTTTCATGATTGTGTTAGCCATTAGACTTTTAGATGGTTATCTTTTGTAGGGATATTTTTGTTGTTAAAAGAAGTGATTCAAGAACTGCCTATTTATAGGTGTATGGTACAATTAGCTCCTGCTAGTTTCATTACAGAATTGGATGCTTTGTCTAGACAATTCTTATGAGAAGGTAACTTAGTCTCCTCCAAGTGGAGTTTGGTTAAGTGGGAGAATTTATGTAGGCCCAAACAAATGGGGGGCCTGGGTTTGTGGAAAGCTAACCTTACTAGTCAATCTCTAGTTGTCAAGCTTTATTAGAGGTGGTTCTCTAATTAGGATCAAACGTGGGCTAGAATTCTTTCTTCTAAGTACTTAATAGGTATTGCTAGGAATGATATGCCTAGGATTGTTTTGTCAAGAAAAGGATCTATGATTTGGGATACTCTTAAAAGGGGAGCCAACTTGGTCAAGTGAGGTTTATTTTGGATCTATAACAATGGTTATGGGGATCTCTTTTGGGTAGACTCTTGGGATGGTCACCCTCCAATCTTAACCAGTTATCCTCACCTTTAGAACCTTAGTCAAATATTCATTGATGTTCGATGGAACCATGTGGAGGATTTCAAAGAGGCAAAGATGTTGGGCCAGGTGTTTTTAAGTGGAAAGACCCTCAGGATTGGCCACCTGGTAGCTCAAGGGAGGACCAAATTGAGTTATCTCAAATTTTGGCTAGTTAGGTGTGCAAATCTTTGCAAAGGGATGATACTCTAGCTTGGAGCCCTAATCCTCCTGAGATCTTTTATGTAGCTAAGAGGTATCAGGAGTTAGACAGGAAAAAATATGGGGGAATGAAGTCCCTTAGTGGAAATATGTTTAGAATAAGTTTGTGTTTCCCAAATGTAACTTCTTCCTTTGGTTGGCTTCCCATGACAAGTGTCTCACATGGGAGAACCTTCAAAAGATGGGTTTTCAGGGTCCTTCTTTTTGTCATCTCTATGGTAATAGTGAGGAATCTTCTCCTCATTTTTGGTTTAAATGCAATTATTCTAAGAATATTTGACACCTTTGGTGGGAAATTTGAAGGTGAACATGTATACATGCTTCTTCCCTTGTTGAATTTTGGAGGACTATGAGGCACCCTCAAGTGCTAAGTATTTCTTTCTCCAATTGGCTTGGGAGATTGGGCCTTCTTGTATCCTTTGGTAGATTTGGTTGGAGAGGAATCACAATATTTTCTAGGGTAGTAGATTGGTGGCTCAAAAATTTTGACAGAGGATTCTAGGAATGGTTCAAGAAACCATCTAGGCTAAGTGTGAGGTGGTTGCTCCTCCAAATTCTAGGGAGAAGGAGTTGATGCTAAGTTTGGGGTTAGAGGGTAATAGTTCAATAAAAGTTAGCTCTAGAGGGAAGAGACCTCTCTCCAAGAAAGTCCAACGTGATGGTAGATGGAGGCTAGCTCCAGATGGTATCCTGAAGATTAACACTAATGGTTCCTCTAGAGGTAATCCCAGATTTGTTGGGGTTGGAGGAGTAGGTAGAGATAGTGTTGGGGAGGATCTTTGTTTCTTCTCCTATTTTTAGGGTTATGAGACTAAAAAATTTAAGGAGGCTCTTGATATCCTTATTGCACTACAAAAGGGGTGTTCTCCAGGGTGGCACAAGGTCAACTATGAGTTGGATCCCTAAATTCTGATATATCTTTGTTGAATAAGCAAAATTTGGATTGTGTGAGTTGGTAGTTGGAATCGGTGGTTCAATAGATTCATCACTTGAGAAATTAATTGGATTGGGTCTCCTTTGTCCATATCCTATGGGAGTGGAACAAGGTTATAAAATATTTGGAAAAATGGGCCTCTAAGTATAGGGGTAATTGGAGAGTTAAGGGTTGGGATAATCTTCTTGTGGATTGTTCCCAATAGTTGAGGTTGTTACTTTAGGAAGATATTCATGAACATTGAGTGGTGGTGTTGAGGGTTTGGTTGGGTGGTTTTTAGGTGTTGGTGTTCTTGCTTCATGGGTGGGCTTGCTGGGCCCTTGCTGGGTTTTCTCTTTCTCTTGCATTGTATTGTATTTTCTTTGATTAAATAATTTTTTACCCCCTTTTTTATTAAAAATAAAATAAAATAAAAAACACAAAAGAAAATAGCTTTCCTTGTTAAAACCCTTAATAACCAATCACCTATTTTCATAGATAACATTATTTAATATTGTCTAGTGGAAAATAAAAAATTACCCAACTTCGGGGATAAAAATTACACTTCTAGAAAACATGAAGTAGTGTTAGAGTGTTTCTATGAGTTCATATAGCAAAAACCATGTGAGCAACTTAAAATCACTTTTTCTTTGTAAAAATGAGGTAAAGGGTTTATTTTAAGGAACTTGATCATGAAATTTGAAGATGGAAAATTAGTAGGTGGGAACTAGAGTAATTAATTATCTTGACTTTTAAATTGGTTGTGGGAGGATAAAAATTCAAGCTCACTTTGTTAGGTGTCAAATTATGGGCATTGTTTGCAAATGAAAATTAAGCTTAATTTATAGTGACTTTAATCTTGAAGGGGTCTATCTAGTGATATGTTGTTTTATTAACTTTAAGATCATTAAGACATGGTTTAGAAAAGATAAAGGTTGGATTTTCACATAGGATGGGGCTAGGCGAAACATTTAATTGTTTGGAAAGGGGGTAAATAGGGATACATTAAGGGAAATTAAATGTGGGGTTAAGACATGGAAGGGGGATTTTTAAAAATTAAATGAAAAGGAAAATATATGAAACATAAACAAGTTCATGAGAACAAAGTAGGAAAGGGGAACATGGATGGCTAGGGATAAAATGAACACAAAATACAATAAGGAAATTATAGGGTATGTAAATTTTATTATTACATTTCCCCTTCACTTTAGCATACTTACAATAGTATATAGGAGGAATTATGTTAAAGGAAGAGTACAATAACATGAATCATGAAATGTAAAGGATATTGGATACCAAAGAAGAAAAATACTACTCTTTATTTTGATTTTCATTCTTTACCTTGTCTTATTCCTATTCTTTTAAATAACCCAAATAAAGTAGTCACTATTTACCAACAAAGTAATTTGTCTAAGCACACAAATAATGGAAATTATATTATTACTAGAATCCAACATATGTTTATAATAAAAAAATGTGCAATATCCAAAAATTTATTGGAAATACATTTGAAAACTATATAGAAACAAAAATGAACTTAACCTTTTACCTTTGGTGGGAGAGATCTATGAATAGTGGCTACCTAAATAATTTTGAGGATAGAAGCATGACAATGACTCACATTAGTTCAATTGGAATGGAAACCTTGACAATAGGCAATTCAAAACTAGAGGGATAGGATAACGAAAATGATGATCAAGGCTATAAATAAGCCAACCATGGGTAAGGGATAAACAAGGACACAAATAAGGTGATAATGATGATAATTGGGAACTATAAATTTGGTGATTTGGTAGGATCGATACCATAGATAAAGACAACAAGTATCCTAATAGAATCTAAAACTTGGTTTGGTTTGGAAATTTAGTTGGAGCCACCCCATAGCTAAAGATAGGATTTGACCCTATGGAAATTGGAAATTATAACTAATCTTATAATTTGGAAGGATCCAACTTGTGGTTAAAGATTGTAGCCAAATGGGAAATTTGGAACTAGTCATTAATGGTTGATTATATATAAGGCTTGGATAAGCTACATGTAACATGAAATATGTTCATCATCATAGTTAAAGGGAAATTATCAAATGAATATTGGTTATCATCACAGTATAATGAAAATTATCAAATTAATGAAAGAGAGAAAGTGAGTGATGTAGGATAATTGCTCCCCTTTATGTGGATTAATGAAAGACATTGGTGAACAGAGCCAATTCATAAGATAAATATTATTAGGATAAAGCTACCAAAGGATGATGATGATGATGATGGATGGTGATGTGAGCTAATGTATAGGATCACAACATACATTCCCCCAAGTCATGATGTGGCATATTGATGCCATGATGCCCCTAAGATTGATAAAGCTACGTGGTAATGAGGAACCACTAGATGATAGAGATTGGTGAACAGCCAATTCATAAGATAAAACTTATTAGAATAAAGCCACCAAAGGATGATGATGATGATGATGATGATGATGATGATGGATGGATGGTGATGTGAGCTAATGTATAGTATCACAACATACATGCCCCCAAGTCATGATGTGGCATATTGATGCCATGATGCCCCTAAGATTGATAAAGCCGTGGGTAATGAGAACCACTAGATATGAAAGACATTGGTGAACAGAGCCAATTCATAAGATAAATCTTATTAGGATAAAGCTACCAAAGGATGATGATGATGATGATGATGATGGATGTGATGTGAGCTAGTTTATAGGATCACAACATACATGCCCCCAAGTCATGATGTGGCATATTGATGTCATGACGCCCCTAAGATTGATAAAGCTACGTGGTAATGAGGAACCACTAGATATGATAATGGTGAGGGTTATAAAGATGATGGATCACATGGATATGGAAATTATGAATCTTATAAAGATGATGGATCATGTGGATACGACAATGATGAGGCTCAAACCATAATATATGGGAAACTAATAAAAAATTAATACATAAATGAAATATGAGGTATAAAATAGGGACTTTGTGGTCATACCCCCAAGGGTGGTCCAAGTGAGAAACCATGAGGAGATCAAAACATGGATCAATGGTGGTAATAGAAAGAGGATAACATGGCCAATGAGGCTTTGGAATAGGTAGTGGGGAAAATATTGTAAAGGTAAACTAACACAAATGTGTATAAACTTGAATGATAGGCAAGATATATATCAAAGTAGATGCCACAAGATGTTATGAAATGCTTATAAATGGATAATCAAAGACGTACAAGAGTAAAACTATGTCAAGGTATCAACAAGGGGCACATGGTCAAGTGATAAAAAAATATAGGAATAAACCTCATGTTGCTACTTGATTGGATTCAATCCTAATAGGAATATGTAATGTACTTAAGAATACATGGTATTATGGTGTATTAGGTAGTATTAAGTAAAGGTGCTAGCAATAAATAATGATGTAGGTTCATATGATTTGTAAGTAATACCACCAATTAAACATAATATAAGGATTTATAATGCATGCATGGGATAGTGTTAATTGTCTTTAGTAATACTTTATATATATTGTAAGGGATTATAAAATGTAAGACACCTATCTTGAGTATTGTAATTGCACTTTATATGATCTAAGAGAGGTTTCCCCCTTAAAGAGGCTAACAATATATTTTAATGTGACATAGCTATTTCAATAAAGTATTATCCTTGTGTTTCTATTTAAGCATATATTTTCTATATTTTGGTTACTTAGCTAATATTTTATAGGAAGGATCATAACATTTGGTATTTAAAATGTTTTTCTAGGGAAAAGTGGGAGGAATTATTTGCTATTTTTCCTATTTAGAGCCATATTTATTGCATATGGTTGTAGAATATTTTAATGTGATTGCATGATACAACATAAGAATCCCATGTGGTTGTAGAAGATTTTCATGGGATTACATGCTATAAAAAATCTTTTATGAGGTTACATGTGGTTGTAGAAGTTTTGTCTGTGATTACATGCTATAATAGAAATATTACATGAGATTGCATGTGGTTGTATAGGATTTTCATATGATTGCATGCTATAAAATAAGGCTTGCATGTGGTTGTATAGGATTTTCATATGATTGCATGATATAAAATAAGGCTTGCATGTGGTTACATGCAGTTGTACATGTCATTACAAAAATTCTTGTATGTGCTTACATGTCATCATATAAATATTGCATGTAAAAATATTTTGTTCAAATACTTTCATACTAATTCCTAAAGATTATTTAGCTAAACTTGTGGAATTAGTGAAGACATATGGGGAAGTATTGAATGCACTTAAGGATAATTTTCATAAATATATGGATTCTTTAAGAAATCTTTACTTCATTCATATGTGAAAGGAGAATATGAAAAGGAAATAGATGTATGGATATATTTGAAGGATACTTATATAGAATGGGATGAGGACTTCTTTTAGTTCGGTTGAAATTATTTATTTGGGATTTTTTTTGAAGAATCTCTATTAAATTTTGAATAAAATTCCAAAGATTGATGATTTTTCTCCTTTTTATGATAAATTCACCAAAGAAGGTGATGTGGAAGAGGATTTTGTTTCAATAGACAATAGATTCTTTGGTATTCTATTTGTTATTAATGATTTTCCATAACTATTATTTTCATCATCACAACTATGATTAGGCTTGTATACATATAGAAATTTTGATCACATGTTTATGAGAGTCATATCCAAGCAAAGAAAAAGGAAGTGGAAGAATAAAAAATGCATGGACAACCTTTATTTTTGTCCTCAAGCTTTGGAGAAAACATATTTTTTGGTGCAATATAAATAAATACTTTACTATAAAAATCTTATCATAAATTCGTAGTCTAGTATTAAGTATTTCTTCCCATGTTTTGAGGATGACACACGCTAAGGGGGATGGAATATAATGTACCTAGGAATATGATATTATATTGTATTAGGTATAATTAAATAAAGGTTTGGGGACATATTCTTTGTAACTCATCCTACTAGTTAATTAGAATACAAATATTTATCCCACATGCATAGGATAGTGGTAGTTATCTTTGGTAAGACTCTATATATTGTAAGAACTTACAAAATATAAGACATCAAACATAAATATGATAATTTGAGTTTATAATCTAAAGGATGTAGGTCCCTTGAAGGGGCAAGTCATATATTCAATACCACATTATCCTTGTGTTTCCATTTCTATCATATATTGTTATTTTGATTCTTTGGATATTTTTATAGGACCATAACATAATATGTGTAAAAGTGATTAAATGTGGATCGTTATTCTCTAACCCATGGATAGTGGGATGCAATTCAAAAATATATGGCAAGGTGAGAACAACATAGTGGCAAGAGATGTGGAACAATCACTATGGAAATAATAGTAAAGGAAACAACGACAAAAATATTAAACATGAAAATTGTGAAAAATTTGTTCCAAGATATTCAAGATCAAGGATTTGGATCATCAGATTTCAAAGTGACTTCCTACATTTATGTACTAGGTCAAAAAATAATTTTCTTGGTTCAATATTTATCAAGGAATGTAATGAGGTACATGTGAAAAGTGGCATAGGAGTATGGACGAGACAAGGTAATGGATTGACATTAATTATTTCAAGTTTTTAATTGTAGTGGGCTATAGACTCTAAGGGAGATGTGGGAATGGTCAATTTTATGGGGATTGAGAAATGAATGCATAAAATGATATGCTTAAGCTAATTCGCACTACTCAAATGATGGATACCAATAAAATAGTGAAGAATGAATCATAGTTCAAGGGATAATCATATAATGACTCATATTAGATGATTGATAGGGATATGGAATGGGTTGGGAAGGTGATATATAGGAGACACCAAGCTTGGTAGAGCATATTAGTTTGACCTTGTAGGGTCTTTAAGTCTGTTTGATATAGATTTTGTATTACATCTCTTAGGATTGCATAATTTTGAATTTAATTTTTAACTTTTTATACCGTCCTCATGATCTAACCCCATGCAACTAATAAGATGTAAGGGGCTCATCATAAAAGATTAGACTAGGTGATTATAGACATTTCTTTTTATTTTTTTATTTTTGGATATCATCCCCATGACCTAACCCATACAACCAAAAAGATGCAAGGGATAATCTTTGAGGATTAGATCAAGTGGTTATGGATATTTCTTTCAACTTTATTTTGAATATTAAAGTGCTCTTAATTTATATATGCAACCAAGGAAGGAATTGAAAAATGGATTTCTTATGAGGTTCTAATAATCACAACTAAATTTCTAATATCAAGACAAATAGAGGGGATTAGTGCTTATTGACCTAACTGTACACATCGTACTTAAAATATGGGTATAAGGCCATTAGTGGATGGCTAATATAAGGTGATAACAAAGAGGAATAAAATATATAGAGCTTGCATGATTATCATTAGAAATACAACATGGAAAGTGTTGGGTATAAATGTGTAAAGTGGCATGGATAGTGGATGGTAAATGTGGGGAAATTAAGCATATGTGAAAGATTGGATTCAAAAAATATATCACTTACTCTTGGTGTATAAAAATAGATTGTGACTATTGGCATTAAATTCTCATAGTATTAATTATTATATGTGCTTGGAAAAAGGGTGGTAAAAAAGATCAAGCAAGGCAAAAATATAGTGAGGAATAAATAATATTTGGTCAACATGACTAAGGGTTGTGATTCCTTGTAAATTTAAATCATCCCTAAGTTGTTTATGGATAAAAATGACAGAGATTGTAGTGTAGTAAATTGTCACCCTTGATAATTTCACACTATGTTTTGCTCTCCCTTAAGTTATTGGACCTATTTGAACACTTAATTTCCTAAATGATGCATTCCACAATTTATTTTAAATATTTATCAATAAATTTCAAGCATAAAACAAATGATCTCATTTAATACTTTTCCCTCAACTCCTTAAACTTTGGAAAATAGGCCAGGGACATTGGTGCCTAAGGCGCCATGTCCCCCCTATTTTGACTCCAAATTCAAATATGTCGATGTTGGTATTTTATTATTTGAAATTCAAATAATATAAATTCAACTATCGGGATTTAATTTTCAAGAAATTAGAATAATAGCATATAAATACCTAGTTAATGCACCATTTGAAAACTAATTGGGAAATATCTAGCAAGTTGGAGAATTTATGATCAAGCAATTATCAAGAGCATTATCAAGTAACTCAAGAGTAGCCATTAGAGGTTTCATTGCACCAATTCAAGATCCAAACATCATGTCAAAATGCATGTAAGTATGTTCATTATGTTTTCATATTGTTTGTGAAGACTAATCCTTGTAGGTCTCCAGATATTTCAAGCCATTCAAGCAATTCAAGCAAGCAAGGTCAAAGCCTTGAGGAGATGTGTATGACTTTAGTCCTTCAAGGAAGTCATTAAAGGATGGTGAGTTGGAACACTTTTTGGATCATTCCTTCCTATCATTTATCATTTTATCATTGGCATTTCCATTGTGGAAGTGGAAACACTAACACGGGGTTTGACCAAGCAAGCCCCTAAATGACACAACCTTTCTTCTCTCTTTGGATGTGCATGTTTCAGATCTAAAGAAGATCGAAGTAAGATTGACGATCAATTATTCATTGTTGCAATTGAAACCCTACACCTTAACAACTCACGAAAGCTTAGTTATTGAATTATCCGAAAACAATCCAACAAATTTGTAAGCAAAATCAAGAATCTTAGGTCCAACATCGGAGGACTACAAAAAAGGATCCAAATTATCCCTACAAAGATAGTGGCTCCTAGGGCACTTATGTCCTCCATTTTTAGGCTCAATTTTACATCATAGGTGCACAATGTCCTTCTTAGTTTGTTTTTGTCTGTGATTTCTCAATTCTGCTATATTTGCATCAAAAGAGTAATTTGTATCATTAGATCAATTGAATCATTGCATTTCATTCCTAGATTACTTATGAATTTGGTCCAGGGCTATTTGACTCACCTCTCAGGCTTTAAGTCAATCGTATACCTTGTCCAAATCCATAAAACCCCCATCACATCCACAATAACACACATATCACACATATCCCCCCGCATGAAATTAGGGAAAGATGTCAAACCCTAAAATGAAAGCTCAAAGGCTTCCCTTTCCCTTTGTTTCATTTTGGTGACCCTGACCTATTAACATTATACCTTCCAAAATTTGGAGCAATTCATCCTAGATCTACGTTTTGCATTGCATTACTTTGTATTTTTTATTTAGGCATCCATTTTTGCATCATAAAAAGCATAAAAATTCAAAAATGGCATATCATATTGCATCATAGGTTGCAATAGGATTTATTTCAATTATTATATCTTAGATATACATTTGTAAATCTGCATTAAGTCATTTAATATTGGAAAAATAACTTGAAAGTGTTCATTGCATTCATTTAGGTCTCTTACATATAGAGCTAAAATGTGAAAAATTGTATTATTTTCTTTCAAAAGCATAAAAAACATCATCATTTTTAGATTTAGCATATTAGAATTAGTTAATTTATGCATTTTAGATCTAGAAATTGCATTTACAATAGTAATTTATTGTTCAAGCATTTTTAACATTCCTGCATACTTGCATTTTGAATTACATTATCATAAATTGAGAAAATTATAGAAAAATATTCATTGTCAGACCTATTTGCACATAAACACAAAAGCCTTAAATAGTATTTCGTACAACCAAACTTTTAATTTTGCAAAAACTTGCCTAGGACATAGGCACTTTAGGCGCCATAGTCCTACCTTTTTTGGCTCATATTTCTATCAGATCTTTGTTTCTTTGTTTTTTAATTTTTGTTTGAGTGTTTTATTGTGACTATTTGGCATTTTTTTCTTCATAATGGGCACACAATGTTTTGAAACTTATACAAGTTTCATGACCTAGTGTCCTATTGCTAATAGTTTGGTGAGACATAGTTGTAGATGTAGAGGCAAACTAATGTGTTATGGACTCGGTAAATTATACACAATTCAGGGGTGTGCCAAGCTAAACAATCCACTTGATATTGTAAGCCTACACTAAATTATCAACCAAGGTGCGTAAAATTATGATGGTATTGCACTACTTATGCCTTCACAGGCTCATGTTCACCTAAATTACGCTATGCAAACTTATTTAGACTATTCTACCTTACTGAGAACTTACAAAATTGTAAAAATAATGAAATTAGTTACAGAACCTAATGGCTATGGGTACCTACAACATAAGTTGTACGTGACTGCTAAAGATCTATGAGTACATAATTAATATAAAACTATTTAAAACAACAAAATAACCAATCCTAATCTTTAAAGTACTATGATTTATCAATTACGTCTTTTTTCATGAACAACAACTACTGTAACTAACCATAAACTGTTCTACTTTGCAATGCATCTGTAAAGTAATGAAAATAGAATGAATGAAAATGCATAAATAAACAAATAGATAGATGAAGTGAAGAACAATACCCAGGTGGCCAGCTCAGAGAACTGTCTCACTTAACTTAAAGCCAAATCTAATTTAGATTCTTATGCATCCATGCAACATACAACTCCATTATTGCATATCACCAGATATTTAGACATAATCCTTCTTGCATATTTTATTCAAAATATCATTTTAAAAACATGTTTTTGGATAACTAGAAAACTGGAAAAACTATTAACTACTAATAGCTTGTAACAATCAACTAACTGAACTACGAACTCATTCCCTAACTTTATACAAAATAGGGAGAGTCTTATTCAAACCGCTGTCTAACTAACTGCAATCATAAATCCCACTCCTAGATATGAGGATGTGAAATTAAGACTAACTTATACATCTATCTGAAAAGGAAAAAGAGACCTATTCAAATAAGAACAACTTGCATGTGAAACACATAGGAAAAAATTTAAAATTCTAGAACAAGAATCTTTCTAGCATTTATTTCTTCCATAATGACCATGCTCAACTCCATAGCTTCCTACACTTTAGGCACCTTGAACTTCATTAATTCCTTGTTCTGTTGCTTTGGTACTCGCTACAAATACTCCTTTCTTGTTACCATGTGCTGAGCTGCAAAGAGATTAATCCATACAACATACATATGAAACTAACCGCCATAATTAAAATTCACAGCATTCCATTCATATACATACATATTCATATTTAAACCATGCAATTTTATGAATATTTTCACCATATTTCATTTCCACAAACTAGTTTCAAGGTTGCAAGGTATGCATGAAAGGATAACATTTTATGGAAGTATTGTCTAAAAGGTACTTTAGAAACATGTAAAATGTCTTAAAAGTATATGAAAAGCAATAAAAAGATAATAATAATTAGACCCATCAGTAGACTTATGGCATCCCTATGATGTTGTTACATCCACTGTGGATCCTCAGTTTTCTAACTCTCTCACTCAAGGTATTGTCAATACCATGCCCATTTTGGACTCAATCCCTAATCCTCCCATACTAATGCCAAATTCACAAACAAGTACCTTTATGGATGTTGAGACTGCTATTGCGCATGTTCTTCAAGAAAAATTGAAAAAAATAGACAAAGACTTAGAGGAATTGCAAGACTACCTAAGTATTGAATCCTTAGCTAGATAAACAGTTCCTATGGTAGATAACTTAAGGAAAATTATCAATGATGCCCAAGGATTAGAGGTGTTGCATAGCCTAGCCCATATTGTGGACACAAACATTTCTATGATGGCTAGTTGTGTTCAATAGATTATCTATGCTCTATTTGGTTCAATCCATGCATGTGAACTTATCTAGTGTGTATAACTAAACTTATATCATTGAAAATGAGCTAGTATGGAATGCATAACTATATTATATTTTCCTCAACTTGTTGTAACCATGTCTAAAATGAATTGGTGTTGATAGACACCATTTAGCAACTTTCTACACAACGACCATGGTAAGTTCCTAAGAAAATTGATTCTATGAATGAAGATCAAAAACATTAGGTGAGGATGTAATATGTCGAGGATCATGATGTAAGTTGATAATGTAATGAGTATGCTACTATGGTGCTCTAATGTGAACACTCTTTTAATGATTCATCTATCTCCTAAGAAAATAAAGGATGTCCTTAAATACAACATGACACAAATCCATAGTCAATTCATAATGATTGGTGAAAAGGTAGGTGAGGGTTTAAATTTTAATATTAAATTAAAAAATTTAGGTTCAAATCCATGCATGTGGATTTGATCCAAGGTGGAAAATGGTAGGTGTAGGGATCAAGATTATTTTTTGTGATGAATGATGATGTGATTAATATAATAATTTCATGAGTCAAATTTTACACAAGAATATGTCACTTGTACATTTGTTATTACATAAAGGACACTCCAAATAAAGTGAACCTAAAACATAAGGGAAAAGGGAATGAATATATGTAATTTTCACCATTATAAGTATTAAGGGTTAAGCGGTATTCACTCTCTATTTAGTGCATACATAAATTGATTTTCTTTGATTTAATGCTCATGTAGAAGGGTATTAGATTATGTCAAATGGACAAAATTAATTGAGATCAATTATATTCTTCCATATATACAAATACTAAGGTGTATCCATCCACCATATACACAAATACTAAGGGGTATCCATTATATATCAAATGCATGGAAAATAAATCTACTTTGGATTAGTGCACAAGGATGAGAGATGTCCGTTCATATGTATGAATAATCAATTTACTTTGTTTTAATGCTAATAATTATTATAGAAACTCATTCCACCAAATATACATATAATTTATGCTCTTAGACTTAATGCCAAGGAATAGGGGTACCCATTTCACCAATTGCATAGATAATTAAGTTCAAATAGTAGCCATTTTGTCAAATGCATAAATACTTGACTTTAAAATTTAGCTTAGTGCCAAGGATTTAAGGATATCACTTTCATCAACTATACAAACAATTAATTTTGCCTTATAACCAAAAATAAATGAATATATATTTTGACAAGTATGAACAATTAAGCCCCCAAATAGAGTCAAGTATTGAGGGGCATCTATTTTTTCTAAATCTATAGATATTTGATCTACTTCAATTTAATGACAAGGATTAAGAGATATCTATTGTGCTAAATTAACTAGAAATTCAAACTCATTCTCATCCTTTTTAACAAAAATGATGGGGGTTCATATTAGCCAAATAATTTCTTAAATAAACCAAAAGACCACTTTATTTATATTTTAAATTAATTCATATCATCTAAAATGAATTTCCTTTATAATTAATTTACACAATTTGCATAATTAATTAATTGGGCATCTCTTTTATAAACACATATAATTAGTTTACTTCACCTTAATTCCAATAATGAAGAGGTATCCATTTTTTGAAGGTTGACAATTGGTTTGCTACAATTCATTCTTAAAATTAATAGGTATCTCTTCTATCAAATAAAACAAGTAAATTGTAATTTTTTCTCATCAATTAAGAAATATATATTTTGTCAATTGTGAATAATTAACCTGCCATGACTTGAGGTCAACCAAATCTATGGAAATTTAGTCTACTTCAATTTAAATTCAAGAAATGAGAAGTATCTTTTCTACCAAATTAGTTAAAGATTCAAACTCAATCTCATCATTTTTAACAAAAAATAATGGTGGACTTGTATTAGCCAAATAACTTCCTAAATGAACTAAAGACCACTTAATTTATATTTTTAATTAAATCATATTAAATATAAAATCAATTATGTTATATTATAATAATTATAAATATAATAAAAAATTCATTAGCATAGATTTCTGACATAAATGTTGAAAATGGAGGTAATTATGTAGGCTTTAGAACTTGTAAAACTATTATACTGTAGATCTAATTAAGTATTCTTTGTGGATGATTATATGTTTAGATTCATTTTACCATTTGTAGAAATATACAAAAGATTGTAGAAGAATAAGACCAGAAGATAGAAGTGACACAGCATATATTGTGGCGAAACCCCTTCGGGAAAAAACTCCACCACCATAATCAATAGTGCTTGTATTATTTAACCTTAGAACAAGATTACAATAATTCTTTATCAATCCTTACTTGAGATGCTTCTTTTTCATTCAACAATTCTTCTTCACAACTTGCAATAAAATTTGATAAAACTCTCTTCAACTTGCTACAATAAATAGACAATAATAAGCCTTGTAAACTCCAATTACAAAGCACACAACTTATCTCACAAAACCTACACTTATTCTTTGCAAGTAGAGTTCTTCCGTGAAAAACAATGTCAAACCAAGTCCATCAATTTGGGCATCCAAAACTGAAATGCTAACTCAACATTGATTCTAAAGATATCTTGTAAGCTTCTCCTCAAAGTTGGCACCCAAGAATGGGCCCACTTAGCTCATCCTTATAAAATATCTTATCATGCAAAAGTGTTAACTCCAAGATGCCAACTTGGGCGCCCAAGGTGGGTCCAAGTCAATCTTTGTTAACTGAAACATATCTCTCCACCATTCATGCAAATATCATGCATGATTGATCATCCCTTGTTAACTATAAGTAGTCACCTATTATCTGCAACTCAAGTCATTAGCATGTAATTCAAGTCAACTGAAGTCAACTAACATCTCAAACTAACTACATCCAACTGAAGATAAATGAACCATAACTGAACTGAACTGAACTGAACTGAACTCCATGCATGTAAACATCAATCCCTAACTTCTAGGGTCTTTACATGCATTACTGAAGTGTTATCTTTTTTCCAAATAGTTAACTGAACTCAAGGTGAGTTCCACCTTCCATGTGGGTGCCCCATGTGCTCCTATGTTGTAGGATCTTTTCTTGGGCATTCCCACATGTTCCTATCATTTAGAATTAATTACAAATGTGAATTTACATGTTCATTTCATTCGAATTTAATCTCTTTCTAATCCTAGCGTTGGGGAACACTTTCCAAGGACTTAGGAGATACATGAAATATGTTTAGGATTGCAATTAAATGACATCCTTTTCAAATGTAGATTGGAGACACTAAGATGAATGTGTTATAGACATCCAAATCAACACAACTCAAATAATCGTACAAGATTTTAAATCGACATGCATAAAGCTTAGATCCATTGACAAATTTCCACACTTACAAAGATTAATTTTGTAATTACAAAAAAAACCCAAAATATCTATAATAAATTTATAAATTAAAAAATATTAATTATGCCGAGAGGCGTCCTACAATGGTAGCCTCCAATCTGTGTAAACAAAAAAAAAATCAAGTTCAAAATGATGTGCAGGTGGCAATATTCATTAGCAACAAACTGACATTGAAGCATTTGGTCTGTAATGGAAGACAAGGTGAGGAGGCACGAAGATAGCACCAAAGATTAAAATTTGTTTGCATGCAAACTATTTCAAACAATCGTGGGTGGAAGTGTCTAGTGCAATACACACTTCTGGACTCCTATAAATTTATGTTGATACAAAAATCAATTATTCTCCCAATTGGGTTCATCATTTTCCTAGTCCACTTGGCCATGATTCCCAGATCACAAGAATAGGTATCAACCTTGCTCGAAGCCTTGGAGTTGCTATTATTTTCAACCAAGACCAAGCTTGGGATGACCATGTGAGCATCTGCTTTACTTTGCTTGATCTCTATTACATCAGTTTAGCATCTACTAATCTGGTTTCTTGATCTCTATTAGATGAGTTTAGCATCAACTGATCTCACTTGGGTTGTTTGTGTAGTGGGTTTTCTAGGCTAGTCCCTTCATCGGTTGATTCCCAAGATGGTGCTTTTCAAATTTCATCGAATCTCATATGTATGGCGTGGGTTGTTCTTGCCAAATATCATTCCCGCATGCATTTCTTTCATGAGTTTCTATATGGCAGCACTGTAAGTGATACAAAAGATGAAGACTACTAACACATCGAGATTGAATCTCTCTCCTTCCTTCCTTCCTTTTGGCTAGCAATGGGACGACCTCAAGATAGGGAAAAGAGAAAAAACAATGTTTTGCTTGGATTTGTGCAAGGTCAATAATATAATAAAGTTGATTCACGTACAAATCTTATGTCTTCAATAAGGTACCCACTTTTCTTGGAATTGATTCACATATTTAGATATGGATGCTGAAGAAAAAAGACTTTTCTGTATTTTTGATAACCTGGGAAATAAAACCTTCATAATTGGTTGCACGTTTAACCAAAGGGGATTAGAGAGTTTCACAACTACATACAAGATAACTATAATAATATAAACATTGGTGCCTAGGCATCGATGATACATACAATTCAAGCATGATTTTGGAGGATAGGCTGAATGAAACATGGTGAATTAACTACCATTCTAAGCATTTCTTAAATCTTGCATTGGCAATATAGTAAAGTGTTTCTCTTTTGCTAATATATTTGTGATGTTTTTTTCCACTTTCAAATAATTTGACAATTATTTTTTGATGTGATTGAATAGGGATGGTTAAGACAAGATGAATTTCAACTTTTGCAAGTGGAGAGAGAGATGAATCACATGTTTATCATGAAATTTACATTACCTAACGATATTGTTGCTGACGATAATTTGGTTGTTTGCATGCATGGGATTCATCCCTTTGCATGGAGATCTGATCAGATGATTTTAAATCATTCCAACTATAATATTTTCTATTATTGACTTAATAAGTTGGATGGTTACATATTAATATATTAATGTGTCAATTTGATAGCAATTGCACACTTTATTGCATAGTTATATTTTCAATCATATTTATTCTCTAATTTATTTTAATTGTTATTTACTATTTTTATACAATAATAAGATTATACAAATCAAAGACATGACTCAAATTACAGTAGGACCTAGTGTTTCCAATGCAAAACAAAGGCACTACCAAATACAACAAGGTTTAGCCTGAGCCCTTTTCAAGTAATTATTGTTTACTATTTTCATAATTATCAAATGTTAAGAAAAAATAACATAACCTTTTATGCTTTAATGCTCGTTGATATGTAGTTGTAATGGTGAAATTTGCATACCCATACACTTATTTTAAATTTGGAGATTTGTATTTCCTTATCCAAAATTAGTTCCAAGTGTTTTAGTGGAGAATATTAAGATTGATCTTAAATTTAAATTTAAAATATTAAATTTTTTTATTATCATTTTTCTTTTCCAACTTCGTGATTTGACTTCTAAAATATTCATAAGACTCATTTCTATACCTGATATTTAATGTACAATTAACTTATATGGTTGATCAAGGAGACCATCTTTCTAAGGACATTTAGATTTGGAGCTTAAACATAACATATGTATATTAGAATCATAGTTTGCATATAGACTATTCTCATAATTTACTTAAATTAAAGATCAATAAACATCAACAAAGTAAAAGAGTCGATTACTCTAATAATGGAATATAATAAATTATAGGGTGGGTGCAAAAATATGGGGGGCCAATTTGTGGCCAAATTTTTAAAAAAGTTTTGAAAGCTCATAATACAAGTGCGTTGTAATGCGCTCGTGTTATGAGGTATTAAAAGCAAAAAAAGAAAGAATTCGAAATCATTTTCATTGCTAATATGTTTTTTTTTCCCATGGCCAAAACCCTTCATTTTTGCGCTCACGTTCTAGGAGGAGCCATCTTGCAAGTTTTTTCGTCAAATTGTTGTTTTGTTGCTAGGATGTCGCCACGCCGACGAGGAGGTCTGAGAGGTAAGGATTGTTTGTTTTTTGTTGTGAATTTGTTAATTTTAGGTTATTTTTTATATTTATTTTTTGAATTTGTAGGAAATGTCAATGAACCTGCAAACCCTCGTGAAAATCCTCAACAAGCACAACAATAACAAAATCCTCAAGTTGAATAACCACAACAACAATCTCCTTTACCAATCCTTCAACATCCTCCTGGCACTCAACAAAACTTAATGAGTGAAATTGAAAACAATAAAAAATAAATTGAGTTAATTAAGAGGTTGAACGGTCGAAACAACTTAACCATGGAAAGAATGACCCTAGCAACTTCACTCAAAGAAATGTTAAAACATGTAGATTCAATCAACAAACGATTAACTGGTTGGCAAGATAGGAGGTAGATGGCTAGGGATTATTACTGGGATAAAGTATCATATAAAGATGTAAAAGGTCTAAAAAATTATAAAATTAGATTTGTGCTCATTATTCACTAACCCACACACAAATGCAAATCTTACCATCAATGCAAAGAGGTTTCCTATCCATTGGTGCCACCACCAACAAATTAGAACCTTTTTTTGGGATAGGTGGTACATGGTTTTTGATTACCCACCATGTAACAATTGTGAAGTCCCACAATATTTCCTAAGGAAACTATATTTTGAGTTCATCTTGAATAAAATCTTGAATTATTTTGATATGAGGGACTTCTAGGGGAGAGGTGGGGGGTCGACTCAAGATAGACCCGGTGCACATCAAGATCCTAGGCGACAAGCAAGGAAACCTCTCGCTAGGCCGCCTCATGAGCACATTATTATCCCTTCCATCGCGAAGGAGAATGTCGAGGTAGAGAATTTTCAAGCCATTAGCTCTTTGACCTAGAGTGTCATTTAGCATGCCAGCCTTATACTACAATGCCATCCAGGGGAGTTTTCAAGTGGTGGGCTTCGATCCCATTTGTGTCAGGCTTGTGGGGCGACTTGTTCATATGACCCCACCGACACTTAGGAGGCTCCTACACAGGATATGTTTGCAGCTATGGAGATGGCAAGAGAAGCTAACATTTTGAATGAGGCCTATGGCATCGATTCTTAGGTAAATGTTAGCATGTTCATTGAATTTAATTTATTAAATTTTAATTTTGAAATGCAAGATTAACTAATTAAGTTTTATGATTTTAATAAAATTTCAAGGTTGTAGTGTTGATACTGGATACACCGTCCCTACACCCACTTATTTCTCCACTGCATCTACCATTGAGGTATGTAACTAGTAAACAATTATACATTTATTATATGTTAATAGCATTGTTTTATGAATGGTATTCTAATATGTGATTTTGGATGTTGAATAGGCTAACATTGGAGGTTTTGAGGGAACACCTCCTAGTGCCAGTGGATTTATACAAACCTACACATAGGTAATAGAATAAAGAGTTTAACTAATGAATTATAATTAATAGATTTATGTAGTTTATATTCACATCATTGATTATGTTGCATTGCACATCTTTCAAACTCAAAGCATTACTTCACATTCCATAACTAATAACTAGATGTTGATAGATGACAAAATTTCAACTACAATATAGTTGTTTAGAAAGTCAACATAAGCAGTGATGCAATTACTTCACATAACATAAGTAATAAGTAGGAGGAGCCTCCAATTGCATTTGCTTGTCATGGAACTCCATGAGACCACTTTTTACTAAGGCATCTTTTCAAACAGTTCACTGCCTTGCCTGTGCTCTGGATTCATGGAAGAAATATATGAAACAATAATAGTAAGCAATAGCATAGATAGGGAAATGAGTTGTTTGAAAAAATTCCTCAAAGAAATGTGGTCTCATGGTGATTTCCATCACCATGAGGCCCAATTTCTTTGAGGAACTTTTCAAACAGCTCACCGCCTTTTCTATGCTACCACATTTTCCATACATGTCTACCAAAGAATTCTATCAAATATTTCATTTCCTCGCAACTATGGCTTTCCAAAAAACTATGGATGCTTGGAAAAAATCTATAAAAGCATAATAGTAAGCAATAGCATAGATAAGGCAATGAGTAGTTTGAAAAAATGCCTCGAAGAAATGCGGTCTCATGGTGATGGAATGTGACACCATGAGACCACATTTCTTTGAGGTATTTCTTCAAACAACTCATCACCTTTTCTATGCTACCACATTTTTCATATGTGTACTAAAGCATTTTATCAAACTACTCACTTCCTTGCTGCTATGGCTAAAAGCCTAAAATAGGTGCTTTCCAACAAACTATGGATGCTTGGAAAAATCTATCAAATCATAATAGTAAGCAATATCATAGTCAAGGAAATGAGTAGTATGAAAAAATGCCTTGAAAAAATGTGGTCTCATTGTGATGGAATGCCATTCCATCACCATGAGACCACATTTCTTTGAGGCATTTTTTCAAACATCTCACTGCTTGAAGAATAGAAACTAACCATTAGCCAAAATTCCCCTCCAGATTCTTTTCAAGGTCCTCATCCTCAATTTACCAATCCATGGAACCTTCCACCTTTTATTCCATTTGTTCATGTCCCCACCCCTCCCTCTTCATGTCATGATTTCCCTCCATCCCGTAACCAAGACCACACTATACCATCCACCCCATCCCAACATAATACCATAGAGAAGGCAATGAACTATTTGAAAAAATGCCTCAAAGAAATGTGGTCTTATGGTGATGGAATGCCATGACACATTTTTTGTAATGGAATTCCATCACCATGATACCCCATTTCTTTGAGGCATTTTTTCAAACAATTCATTGCCTTCTCTATGCCACCACAGTTATCGTACATGTCTACGAAAGCATTTTATCAAACGGTTCACCGCCTTGCTGCTGTGGGTAAAATCCTAAAAACACATGCTTTCAAACAAGATATGGATAGGGAAAATAGTAAGCATGATAGTCAGAAATATATAGTTTAAGAAGTACTTAAAATTTTGTTCATTATCTCATACATTATAAGTAGTGACATGGATCGCTATTGTAGCTTTCATGATTGAATAATTTGTTGTTTTATTTTTAGATGTTGCAAGTGGATACACCTTCGAATGTTCAGAGGGCAATAGAGATCGGTATTTCATCTGCTATAGACTCCTCAATGGCTCTGACAGGGAAGATATGAGGCAAATTACTAAATTTCAATTTACATTCGTTGTTATAGATGTTAGTTAGTGAAAAATCAAACCATTATTGATTCATAGTTTAATTTTTATTTGGATGGTTTATATAGGGCTTCAATATGCCTCAACATGGGAATTTTAATATTTCTCTCTTGAAGAGTGATCATCAGATGGCGGTAAGTGATTATTTTGTTAAATATATCATTTTTTATAATGTAACTTCTATATATTAATGTATTTACTTCTTATTGTAAAAAATAAGACTTGACCAATAACTAAACCCTTGGAGGAGCACTAGGAGCACTCCTCAACCGCAACATAAATGAGTGACAAACGTATTGCCATCCGATCGACAAGCAAAGGGAAAGAGTTTATTTCGAGAGCATGGAGAGTAATGAATTTTGATTCTAGAGCCCTTTGTTGTATGCCTATATGACATTTTTGTACATATTTTGTATTGGATATATTTGACATTTTATGCCTATATGGAATTCTCATAACCCTATATGGCTATTTTACACCTTGTCAACCCTAGTACCGCATTGGCAAGCTAGTGAGTGAGCTCACTAGCTTGTCAATGCTACCACATTTTGCATACATTTATACAAAAACATTATTTTCAAACAATTCAAATGCCATGTCCATGCTTCCATTTTGAGCCATGATTGCAAGATAGGCTGCACATTTCCCCGTGTTGGTAACTTAGCCTTGAATAAAGAGTCTTGAAACAGTGGAGAGAAGGGTAACTAGAATCCCTTGTAGGTAGACTAATCAAGGAAACATTTAAAACATATCACAAAATAAGTGATGAGGTAGGTTTAGTGATGAGGTAAATTTAGAAATAGAGATGAAAACCAAAATACATTCAAAGATCTATCAATGTGGGAGGAGTATATTCCAATTTTTTAGATACATGTATAGAAAATTTGGTAGCATAGACAAAATCAATTAGTTGCTTAATATAACTGTTTGACAAAATACCTTAATGAGATATGTCCTTGTGGACTATAATGATTGCATGATATGCAAAAAATAGATTTATTGAAAAATGCTTTAGAAAATTTCAAGCATATGCAAATTGTAGGTGTAAAACTAGATTCAACTACATTTTCCAACATCCCCCATGCCTGTACCAAAATGAAGGCTTTGGAGAGTGGTATGCACATCCATAATAAAGGATTGATAAATGATGTTTTATTTTACTTCCTTGTAACTTATGTCATATATATGTGTATACAAAATGTGGAAGCATACACAAGGTAAGTCAATTGTTAAATAACAAAATGCTTCAAAGAGATGTGGTTTAAAAATGTAATTGGCAAGTGTAAAGAGTTGTGAAATTTAAAATGTGCATTGACAAGCTAAGGTTATATGACAAACAAACAATGATCAACATGGAATATGCAAAATAACAAAAATGAAAGCAAGCCATAATAAAATGAAAGAAAATGTGTAAAGAATTCACATACCTAAAAAACTAGAGTTTCAAATGGAGGAGTTCTACCCAATTATGTAGCCTTTGCTTCTTCTTTCTTCTAACTCCTCAACAATTTGAATTTTTCAAAAGCTTGTTCCCTTCCAAAATTCAATTGTATATCACTTTTGAATGGAATTCAAACTTGAATTGATATTATATTTCTTTCAACATGAAAACTCTGCTATTTCATGCAAAGGTGGTGGAAAGTTCATGAAAAAGGTGGTGAAATGTGAAAAACATGCATGCACACTTCACAACACCATCAAAAAGCTATTTTTTGTTAGAGCACGTGCAAAACTAGGAGAATATGTAGAATGTGGGCCTTGAGATCATGGGTATATTGAGTTTTTTTACCATTTTTAGAGCAAGCCAAAATCTTTAGCTCACGTTATAGCAGTGCTTTCAGCGGTACTCATGAAGCACGTATGTCTTGCTAAAAATGGCCATCTCTACTGCTTCAAAAGCACTTTCTTGTTATGAAAGTTGATGATTTTTATAGGTTCCTTTTCTCTCTCTT
>VDFB02371476.1:0-18362 GCA_007258455.2 Sequoia sempervirens
AGGAGATATCATTTCCAACGATTTTCCATTGAGGAGAGAAGATTCAAACGCCATTTTGTGTGGATTTTGAAGAGAAATTCGATTCAAAGGTAGGGTTTCTGTTTTTGTTTTTTGTTTTTGATTAATCATTTTCTTTCATTGTTCTTGCAAAATACTCATTCCAAATTGAAAAAAAGACATGATAGAGCACAAAGAAACAATTTTTTTGCATTTAGAATCCAAAAAACAAAATTCATCACAATCTTTTGTTGATTTTTGCTGATTTTTTTCATTTTTTTCACTATTTTTTGAAATTTTCAGACCTAGGTTCATTTTTTGTGTAGAATGATAAGATTAGTTAATAATGTTAATTGATAATTCATTTAAGCACATTTGTATCAATTTAAATGGAATTTAGCTTTAGATTTTTTAAGTTTTAATGATTTTAGGTTGTTTTTAAAATTTTTTTATATTAAAAAACTAATATGTTGTGCTTATTTTTTGAATGTGTAGATTGATCATTGATCAGTGAATACACATTACACACTATAATGGCTTCTGGCTCTGGTTCAGGCTCAGCATCAGGTTTTGCCCCCACTCCATCAACTTCCACCCCTCACACAACATCATCATGGGTTCCAGGCACTCGTCCTGCAGGGGCTAGAGACCCTACATGGAAATATGGTGTCAGAGGGCCAATGCCTGGAACAGTTGTTTGTGGTGAATGCAAAAAAACATATCATGGAGGCATAAATCGCCTCAAATACCATCTAGCAGGCATTCCTCAGCGTGATGCCAAGGTTTGTGAGAAGCCCAAAGAAGAGATTAGAAGAGAGATGCTTGCCCTACTTTCACTTGATGAGGAAAAAAAAATGCAAAAGGAGAGGGCTAAAAAAGCCATAGCAGCAGCCATAGCCAGTGGACATGTGCATGCCCATGGGACTCAGGAGCACGAGGCTGAGCACATGGAGATAGAGTCAGATGAGGATACAGAGCCAGATATTGTTGGCATTGTGGGCTCTCTTCGTGGTCCACGGATTCGCACTCATGGCACAACCACCACAGCCACAGCCACCGCATCCTCTAGGCCCCCCTTGTCCTCTAGTTCGACTAGAGTGCCAATGCCACCACCACCTTCATCTGCACGCAACCCACAGAGTTTTTTTGTGCCAAGAAACACACCAGGAGCACAGATATCATTGGAGGCTACAGGGTGGAACAAGGAGGTGCATGAACATGCTACCATGGCATGTGCTGATTTTTGGTATTTCAATAACATACCATTCAATGTAGCGAATAGTCCCTATTGGCACAATATGGTCACTTCATTGACAGTTGCGGGAAAAGGCTTCAAGCCACCTTCTCGCAAAGATTTGAGTGGGAAGTAAGTGACAAATCAACTTAAATTTTATGTTCTTTCATTTAAAATTTAAATTAATTTATTATTTATGTTGAATTCAAGCTATTTTTTGTTTATAACTTACAATTTTGTACTTATTTAATTATTTTACTTTGTACTTGTAGGTTGCTCACAAATGCAACCGAAAGGGCAATGCATGTGGTGGAAGAGCAAAAAAAAAATGGAAAAAATTTGGCTGCTCAATTCTTTCTGATGGGTGGACGGATGGGAGAAACCGCACCATCCTTAATTTTTTGGTTGCTTCCAAAGGTGAATTTGTGTTTTGGAAGTCGGTGGATGCTTCCAACAAGATAAAAACTGCAGATACATTGTGTACGTTGTTGGAAGAAGTTGTGATGGAGGTGGGGATTGCTAATGTGGTGCAAGTCATCACAGATAATGCAGCGGCGTATGTGGCAGCTGGAAGGATGCTTGAGAGTAGACATCCATCACTCTTTTGGTCACCTTGTGCGGCTCATTGCCTTGACCTTCTTTTGGAGGACATAGGCAAACTTGTTTGGGTGGCACCGATTGTAGATGATGCAAGTAGCATCACAAAATATATCTACAATCACCCTTGGGTTCTTAGTTTGATGAGAGAGCATACGCAAGGGAAGGAGTTGGTGAGATCGGGTGCCACAAGGTTTGCAACAATTTTCCTAACGTTGCAAAGCATTTTGGATTCTTTGGGCTCTCTAAGACAAATGTTTGTGAGTCAAGCATGGAATGACTCTTCATATTCAAAGAAGGCCGAAGGAGATAGAATTTCTGCAATAGTCTTCGACCCCTTGTTTGCACAAAAAGCTACAGAGATCGTGAAGGTAACTTCCAAACTTTGATTTTAATTTTAATCTCAAGTTCAATATAAATATATGTTTTTTAATTTAACTTTAAGCCTTTCATTATAAATTTCTAACTTTGATCTTTTTGTATTTTTAATCTAGGTGTCGGAGCCCTTGGTTAGAGTCCTCCGCTTGGTAGATGGGGATGAAAACCCAATGGGATACATTTATGAGGCCATGGAGAGGGCCAAGGAGGCCATCAAAAGTTATTACAAGGGGGACAGCCTCAAATTTGATCCCATATGGGAGATTGTTGATAAGGGGTGGAACAATCAACTCCACCAACCCATCCATGCAGCAGGGTACTTCCTCAACCCTTCTTTTCTCTTCTCAGAGAGCTTCTCTGATCCTAATGGAGAGGTTATGGAGGGGCTCACAACATGCATTCAGAGGATGGAACCTGAGGTTGCAGTGAGAGACCTCATCGTCAGGGAGATGGATATATATAGGGAGGCAACTGGTAATCTCTTTTCTTCAGAGTTGGCTGTTAGAGGAAGAACCACTTTGCCACCAGGTATAAAATTCAGAGTCTTTAAATTTTAAGTTTATTTCACATGCATCTTAGAATTTGATAAAATGTGTTTTGACTTTTGACTTTTGAGTCTTTGACTTTGTTTTCTAACTCTTCAATTTTTATTTTTTTTTGCAGATGTTTGGTGGAAAAATTGGGGTGGAAAAACCCCAAATCTACAAAAAATTGCCCTCCGCATTCTATGTCAGCCTTGTAGTGCATCCAATTGTGAGCGCAATTGGAGCTTGTTTGAGTCCATTCACACGAAAAAGAGGAACAAGTTAACACAAAAGCGCCTCAATGACTTGGTCTTTGTGCAATACAACCTTCGGTTGCGCATAAAGAGAGTTGAAGAAAAATCACAGGATCCTATTGACTTAGATGAGATAGATCCTTATAGTGATTAGACAGGGCGAGAGGAGCAGCCTCCATTGTTTAGTGCAGATGAAATCCTTGACTTTGAGAGAGAGGCAATGGAGGATGTGGGTGCATCAGGAGTTGGAGATGTAGGGTTGGATGAGATCCAGCTAGAGCCAGAGCCAGAGCCAGAGCCAGAGCCAGCAGCAGTAGCACCGCAGCCACCACCACTAGCACCACGCACACGTGTCAGGGCTAGAGGACCCACCCCTTCTTCCCTAGCTGTTGCTAGACTAGGGAAGAGGAAAGCCTAGCATGTTGTATTTAGTTGTTGTTTAGAACTTTAGTATTTGCTTCTAGTTCTAGTTTTACTGTTTTCATATATCAGACTTTCAGGCTTTTAGCCATCGGGATTCCGAATGAGAATGCGATTTTGTAATTAATTTACATTAAAGTCAATCAAAATTAATAGAAAACACTTTTGTACTCATTTATGGATTCATTGGATTCATCTTGTCATTGAATTTTGCAAAAAAAATGTGTTTTTAATGAAAATTAAGCAATTTTTTCATTTCCCGAGTTTTTTTGCCGAGTTTTTTTCGAGTTTTTGGCGAGTTTTTAAAAACTCTCCAATTTTTCCCTTGGCGAGTTTTTCCTTGGGGCGAGTTTTCCAACTATGACATCAATATCATATCATAGTTTGTGAGACAGAGTTAAAATATTACATTATCCATCATTACATTGCATACAAAAGGATCTTCATCTTTCTCATTAGCAATATTCCTGCTTATCTTGTAGGAATCAATCTTAGGGAAGGTACCTGTAGGTGGAGAGATATGTTCCCAGCTGCTGGTATCAAAAGTCTGATGAGTTATCTCCAGATCTCTGATTGCTTCATCTCTCTTAACCTCGTACTGGTGGACCTTAGAGGATTGATTTTGAAAATCAATATACTCATCTTTAAACTTGCTGTCTATTTCCCTCAGATCCTGGGGCCAATAATCTGCTTCTTTAATATCATCTTTGAAGATTGGTGCAGCTCCATCATCAAGAATCTTCATGAACCTATCCGTTGGCATCTTCAAAGTTAAGGTGACCTGTTCCACAATCAATAGAACAGTGAGTCTATTTTTAGACTCAGTAAGGACCCTTTGCCTGCCTTGGTATATGTGCTCATTCCTTCTTTTCCACAAAAACCACAAAATCTCAGTAGACAAGACAGACCAGAAGATATTAGACTCATCTTTCAAGCCTTTCACACCAGGACACTTTATCCCTACTATCCCACCCAAGCAGATTGCCCATAAAGACAAACCAGATTGCATTAGCAAAAGGGCAGTTAAAAAAGATATGATCAACATCTTCAATATCATTACAAGTAGAACAAACCAGGTTAGAGGGACCATAGACCAACTTTTTTGACCACAATAACCATCTAAAACATGATTTTTTTTGGTTCAATCCATTTAGACCAGCAAACTTTAACAAACTTATACCAGTTACTATTGTTAAGGTCAAGATTCCAGAACTTATTCACATGATTCAGTACTTCCATTGGACAGGTCAACATCTTGTATAGGTTAATGGATTTAACAGTCAAAAGTGGAGAGCCATCATTCCAAACAAAACAGTCATATTCCTCTTCATTATTTATCTTTTTGTAAGGCATCATAACTTTCCTTAACAAAGAGTATGTTCTCTTCTGAGATTCGGGCAGTTGAACCTCCTCTTTTAGCTGCTCCCAGCTCTTAATACCATCGATACCCACAATATCACTAAAACACTTGATACTTTTCTTATTCCATTTAAGGGCAGAACATCCTCTTATGCAGGCTAGAGGCTTGTTTGAGTTGGAGAGATTCCACCGCACAGACTTGAACCCATTTATACTGCTGTCCATTCCATTCCCTTCATCTTTCACCTTTATCAGATCTTTGAAAGACCCCCAGGCCCTCCAAATACTGCAGATGCAACTGGTTTTGTCTCAAACTCTCCAAACAGGATATCATGAATGTGCAACCCCTTCCATTGTTTGGCTTTTTTAGGGACAACCTCTGTTAAGTTGTTTGTAACTAGAACCTTCCAAGGTTCACCCCCAGTTAACGCTTTTATTATCCATTTTATGACTAGTGCCATACCTTGTTTTTGTAAGTCTTTTAGGCCTAGGCCACCTTCATCCTTCATAACACAACACCATTGCCAATTCACTGCATGTTTTTTCTTTTTCCCTTTGCCATCTGACTAGAGGAATTCTCTGACCAACTCTTGAACAATATTGATTTGGTAACTAGCAAAAAACCACACTGATGCATAGTAAATTGAGTAAGATGCTAATCTTTTTTGACATACCTGTACTCTCCCAGTAAGAGACAGATAGTTGTTATTCCAACTTTTCGGCTTTTTTTCAATTTTTGCATACATCCAGTTCCACATATCTTTCAGTGAAGGGTTTACTGAGAATGGGATCCTAAGGTACCTTACAATTTTATCCGGGCCATGTGTAACGTATTAACCCTTCAATGCAGTAAATTTTTTTAATTTTACACCATACGAGTACATAAGCTAAGTAACAAGTTAGTGCAATCAAATTTTTCTTTTCTTTATTGATAATATATGAACAAGATTCCATATCAAATTACAATAAAGATTCCATTTCATTACAATAACTTCACAAGTTACAATTATACAAGAATACATACACTTACATACATAGCTCCAATGAGCTTTAGAACTAATAGATGTAAGACGGTCCAGGATCCTTTCTTTCAAATCTTGGTTCTTCTGTCCCCTATTGTGGAGGAGAAGCATCACTCAGACGCTTTTCGGCCAACCATGGACTCATAATGCTGTCCCCCGCACATCTATCATTCGATAGATTGCCCTTCCCTTCGACGAAGAGATTGGTAGAGTAACCGATAACGACAACCGAGCATAGTGCTATGTCCTACATAACTAAAACTTTGTAATCCCACAATCCCGATCTAGCATGTAATATTGGATCACGGTGAACTGACAGTGTTAGTCTTGGTAGTCACACAACCTAGAGTGGAGTCACACAATCTAGAGTGGAGTCTCAGACATTCACACTACTTTGATCAAAGAGTTTTATTTAGTAAACAATTGAGAGTCATTTATCACATACACTACTTAGGGCCGACTTGACTTAAGGCTATCTTAAGCTACTTATAGGTATTTCCTTCAATGGATAGTCCTCCATTCCAGATAACCTACAACCATATTAATCTACTTGGAATTAACTACTTAACTAGTAAGTACACAAGCTAGGTATTTCCTCAATGGATAGTCCATCATTCCAAAGATAACCTATATACTTGGATAACCCTACTTACATGTAAGTATATAAAACCCTCTTCCATTTTGGATGACCTCTCCTAGGAGTAAACACAGGCTTTCCTAGTTAAATCAATAACTTAGCTAAGTGTACCAAATGCGCCTTTCATGTACAATCATACCTAGTATATAATACTTATGATAAACACCCATCTCCTTCTATGGAGTAAATACAAACACATTGCAACCCATGTTCAAACATATCTAGTATAATTAAATACCTAGTATATAATACTTATGATAAACACCCATCTCCTTCAATGGAGTAAATACAAACACATTGCAACCCATGTTCAAGCAATCTCTCCTATCATGGAGTTCTTAAAAACACATTAAGAAAACAGCATAATAGCTTCAACTTCCTTTCCAAAATAATCTAAATTCTCTAATGCATATACTAGAAAAGACCTCTTAACAGTGCATACAAGACTTGATCTTTCAAAAGTAAAATAATCAAAGAAGAAGAGATCCCCATGCCTGTTATTGCTTTTCCAAATTAATGGCAACAGTGCAACCTTCTTCAACAGCAATCAACTTCTCTCAAACAACTCTTTCTCACTTGTTGATAGCTTACTTCTGTCAAACAATAATGATACCTCTTACTCATAATAGATCAATCTTTTTCTCACTCACAAAACAAGACAAATATGGCTGGTAATAACTCAGAAGTAATGAACTGCAAAAGACGTATATTTCTTGGGAAAGAATGCGGCCTTCTCAAGTGAAATGATTCAACTATTTATAGAGCAATCAAGCAATCACAAAGCCTACAATTTAGGCATGTAAAATGGCAATAGGTTTCATGCAAAGCAACTTAGCAATAAGGTGACGATAAAATAAACTCAAACTCAGCAAAACCTCCTACAGATTGACTTACATCTTTGATAGCAATTCAAATACCAATTCAAAATGCACATGGAGAATTTAAATTCTTCTCCAGCAAAGACATCTACAGGAAATTGTTTCAAGAGGTGGCACCTACTTTCAGCATCTATCCCTATTCTTTTGCTTGCTGTTCGCATAGTTGAATAAGTCCATATTCACCAAGAAGCACGTTTTAAAGTTGACTTGGTCTTTATATCACAGATGAAAGGACTCTTCCCTAAATAGCGCTGCAAGTATTTAATCCACCTATATTAGATCTCTGTTTACTAAGATGTCTTTCCATAAAGCTTTGTCCAATTCAAATACTTCATATCGATTTAACTCTTATTGCCATCCATGTGGCATAACACGTTGCTTAGTTGTTGCTGCATTTTGCATATTGTTGACTTTGTCAACTTCCATCCTTTATGTGCCTAACTCTTTTAACAGCAGATACACTTAACTATGCACTTGATATCTATTCTATATCAACCATTAGTTTGCTGCACATTACCTTCTATACTCATGCGCTTCAACTCATGAGCCATATTTAAACATGTCTTCTTACTATTCTACTACCTACGTGGTTAAAGACGTTCATCTATATGCTTTGTTTTAATAAAGCCATACTTTACTTTATGGCTGCGCCTCTATATAAAATGCATCCACTATATATATATATATATATTTAATACGGGGCCACCCTTAAATTATATATATATATATATATATATATATATATGTATATACGCGTTAAACATTCTTTGACAAAAACTCATATTGCATTTAGTCCCACGTCTAAACATTTGTTCTATAAAATGATATGTATTTACAAATATATAAGACGATCATTTAGAAATATATATATGCATAATACATATTGTATATATATATATATACATACATACACACGCACACACCTTTATATAAGCATTACACTTACGTGTATATATATATCTATATACATATGAGTATATACATACTCCTCTATGCTTTTGTATACTTACGTAGACATGTATTTATGTATATAACTTATATATATAAATATACGTTCGATTGCACTGTCAAGCACATACACATGTATATATTCCTATTCTGGTCAATACACATATTCATTAAGTATATATATATATATATAATCGCATATATGTAATTGATCCCTCGAGTGAGTATGTTTGTGAGTATTCCTACTCACACATACGTGCATATGATTGTGCTCTCACATACGGATCAATGTATGTATATACTCATATACATGTATACTTTTGACGTAGATATGTATCGATAGTAGGCTCAAAGACACATAACATCATAATTTATATACATATATGCATATCTATACATATGTCATCATACCTGTTTGGACATCCCATTATATCCATCGTACGTGTATGCCGTCATATGCATATATATGCATGTATGCGTATATCCAAACACTCATTCAACCGCACAAACAAACACAATAGGATAAGGAAGGACTCAAAACTCAAATAGATAAACATTACCCAATAATGCACTCGATAGTAACCAAGACCTTTACTGATGTAGATACTTCAAACTAGGGATGACTTATCAACTTTTTACTTGTATGTCTAGACACAACCAAACTACTGTGGTGTGTGTATGCTCAGATAGTTTACGTTACCGGTTATTCGACCAAGATCTTCTCCCAAGTGATATTTCCCCTCCGCTTGGAGGAATGAAACACATACCTGCATTCTCTAACACATGCACATGACAGTCAATTGTTCATAACATATGCAGTATACATAAACATCTCCAAAGTTGGAATAATAATAATTCAATAACCTTTCATTCACTTATATGTAGCATTTCACCATGAATAACATCAACTGAGGTAGGAATTGAGAATGAAGCTCTGCAACGGTCATGGAGGTTGGCAACGTTCGGAAAGAGGATGGCATGGGGACAGGGGGGGTGAGGGACCCAAGGTGAACAGAACAGGGCATTTCGAACATGTTTGGAGGAAGGATCGATGGGCCCGACCTCAGTCCATGAATTCGAACGGTCGCTTTCAGGAGGGACCAAGTCACGGGCAATCTGCAGGCCTCAAAAGGGGCAGAAACAGGCAAGGTCAGTACTGTAACGAAGCTTTTCGTAGACCCAGACAAAATCAGGAATCAAAGATGGGTCAAAACGCTACCCCGCGGAGGGATAGACATGTTTCCATAAAGTTTTCCAATGCTAAGAATGGAAGAGGGGTAATGGAATGGAGGAAAAAATCGCCCACGGTCAAGGAATGGGAGGAAGGAAGGGAAGAAAGACCGGAGGGGGAAAAAGGAAACCGTGGTTCTTCATGGCCCAAAGAAAACGTAAGCGGCAGAACCAAAGTGGTAATCAGTTCCTCGAAAATACAGGGAGAAATTTTGAGGCTAGAACAGCTAGGGCTTTTCGGCAAATGGTTTGGGAAATCTCTGAACTGGGAATATTTAGAGAAATGGTGGAAAGAGAGATGGGGTGCGGATTTGAAATTCAAAATGCTCCAAAACGATTTTTTTATGGTGGTATGCCCTACCAGAAACATCAGAGATCAGATTGTCCGGGGGGTTTGGGTTTTAGATGGATGCGGTTTTTATTTAAGGAAATGGTCAGTGGGCTTTGACCCATTAACATATGTGTTGGAAAGCCAACAAGATTGGTATAGTCTACCAAACCTTCCTCTGGAATATTGGGCTCCTTCTATTCTAGAGGAAATAGGAAATCAGTTGGGAACCTTTGTTTGTGCGGAGGAAAGAAAAATTGCCAGGAAAAATCAAACTTATGTGCGCATATGTGTGGAAAACAAGGTTGAAAGAATAATATGGAGTGAGATGGAGCTGATTTCGGACTATGGAACCAGGATCCAAAAATTAGAGAGGGATTCGTTTATGCACAACAACTTGGTTCGAACCCTGGCCTGTAGGGCGAACAAGGAAGAAGCAGGGAAAGCGGTTTCGATGGAAAACCCTACCCCTTCAGTGTATCTTCGCACCTCTGCCAGAGCCCCGGTTGAAACCCTACTCTCGCCAAGGGGTATCTCGGAGAAGTCACTTCCTGCAGCAAATCGAAACTCACCTGAAGCAAACAAACTGTTGTCGAGCAACACGGAAGGCCTCTCTCCTAAAAGGTTGTCGCACCCTGTTTTGGAAGAGGGTGGCGACGCTTTGTCAGATCAGGAAACCCAAATGGGGAGGGAGATGCAATTTGAGGAGATTGAAGATAAAATAGTGGAAACATTAGAAATCATGGGAGATAGTTGTCTGAATGTTGAACTGGATTCCCTGATAGAAGTCGAGAAAGAATTAGTGGAGCTGGCAGAGGCGGCTAAAAGGAAGAATGGTTCAATGATGGACGGCCTTTGCATGGACGGGTTAGAGGAAAACTGGGTATCAGAAGTGCAAACAACGTCAGAGCTGTTAAGCCCCCAGTCGGGAAAGAAAAGGAAGATCACAGAGGAACTACAGGAGGCAAAATCTCGCCTAGGCATTCACAGACGTGATATTCTTAAATTAACACCAGATTGTGGAGATCAAAAAAAGCGGGGAAGAATCCCTAATCAAGAAAAGAGAAAACAGGATGGAGAAGCAACTGGACAACAAAAAATCGATATAATGATTAAAGTAGGGAAGGGAGACACCCTTCCTGAACAACAATGAAAATCTTATCCTGGAATGTTAGGGGCTTAAATGCCCCTAACAAGTGGAGCCTTATTAGGCGCCACATTGATGTTTGTCAAGCAGAAATATGTATGTTCCAAGAAACAAAATTAGGTGGTATTGCTTTGGAATCCCTTGGCAGGAAACTGAAGCTCTGGAAATGGGCGGGAGTGGAAGCGGAAGGTGCTTCCGGTGGTCTGATGATTCTCTGGAAACCACAATCAGTATTGGTCGAAGTGATGCATTTGAGTCGACATTGGATGGCATGCAAGGTACGAAGCTTAATCTCAAATCTAAGCTTTAACTTAATAAATGTGTATGGACCTTTAATGTGTCTTCAGAAAAAATTAGTATGGCTAGAACTGGATGGTATACTGCAAAACTTTCATCAGGAACCTAGTATTTTAGGGGGGGATTTCAACGCCATACTCAGGTTGGAAGACAAGAAAGGGGGCTTTGGTAAAGTCCTACAGTCTCAAAAGGACTTTTGCAGCTTTGTGGAGAGAAATTCTCTTTTTGAAATTCCTATAAGCAATGGAAACTTTACTTGGACGAACCGAAGAAAAGGGTTTGGTAGTATAGCAGAAAAATTAGACCGGTTTTTCTTTAAAGGAAATCTGAGCCTGTTTCTTTATTCATTAGACAGCAAAATAAACTCTGGTTCGGGCTCAGATCACTTCCTTGTTCAGTTAATCTTTGAAGGGGACAAGGGCCCGCACAGATGTCCATTTAAATTTGAAATGATGTGGTTTAAGGATCCCCATGTGTTGTCATTGCTGGAGCAGTGGTGGAATGAATGTCCAAAGGTGGGCTCAAGCCTTTTCAATGTGGTCACAAAATTAAAATATCTCAAACAGTGCTTAAAACAATGGAACAAAGATTGTTTCAAAAATATCTTTGCAGAGAAAGTGCAAACTGAGACAGAGTTAGCCTCTTTAGCAGAGGTAATTATGAAAAATGGTATGAATGATTCATGTTATTTGGAAGAAAAGGCTTTGAACAGCAAGCTTAATGATTTACTGATTAAGGAAGAAATTTTTTGGAGGCAAAAATCTAGAGAAGTTTGGTTAAAAGCAGGGGATAGAAACTCAAAATTTTTCCACAATTCCACAAAAGCAAGACGGGAATACAACAGAATTTCCTGCCTGAAAGTTGGGGATGGAAGTTTGATAGAAGACCTGGATGAGATTAAGACTTCTGCAGTTAATTACTTTCAGAATTTGCTTAATGACTGGGAAGGTTCAAACTGGAAGGTTCAAAATACATTATTGCAAGTCATACCGAAACTGATAACACAAGAGCAATCAAATTCTTTGAATGCAAAATTTACAGAAGAGGAAGTGAAGAAGGCAGTTTTTGAGATGCAACCAGAGAAAGCGCCGGGTCCGGATGGATTTCCAGCTGGCTTCTTTCAGAAATGTTGGCACTTTCTGGGCAAGGAGGTATGGGAAGCTATAGAAGATTCGCGATGGCACAAAAGGGTGCTAAAAGAAGCAAACAACACTCTTTTGGCGTTGATTCCGAAAAAAGAGAAGCCTGAACAGTGGGAAGATTTTTGTCCAATATCGTTATGCAATACAATCTACAAGATTTTAGCCAAAACTGTTGCTAACAGACTAAAAAATATCCTTCCTTTTATTATTTCTGAGGAACAAACAGGCTTCGTCCCAGAAAGGTCAATACTGGATGGAATCATCATAGCTCAAGAAGTTATTCATTCAATTCAAAAAATGCACAAGTCGGCTATGCTATTGAAACTAGACATCAGGAAAGCATATGACAGAGTAAATTGGAGATTTCTCTTTAAAGTCATGGAAGCTTTTGGTTTTCAAAAGGGCTGGTTAGACTGGATTTTTGGATGGATTGCTAGCCCGAGGTATTCTGTATTGGTAAATGGATCTCCGGAGGGGTTTTTCACTTCCTCAAGGGGCCTGAGACAGGGGGACCCGTTATCCCCCTTCTTATTCATAATCATGGCTAAGGCCTTGGGGAGGTCGATTGATAAGGCAAAGGAACAAGGTGGGGTTCTTGGCTTGCAAGTCACTAGTAGGCTTCCCAACATTTCGCACCAGCAATTTGCGGATGACACAATGCTTTTTGGTGAAGCGACAGCAAAGGAAGCGAAAAATTATAAAAAACTGCTTGAAGAATACTCCAAGGCTTCCGGTCAAGAAGTAAGCAAAGCCAAATCTGAAGTTTTCTTCTTTAATACACCCTGTCCCAGTGAGGTTCAAATATTACGAATGCTGGGATTCAAAAAAGGTCAGCTTCCATGTAAATTCTTAGGCCTACCTTTGGACAAAGGCATTAAAAATGACAGTGCTTGGAGCTCAATGGTTACAAGATGCAAAGAGAAAATTTCTGCATGGAAGAACAGATGGCTTTCGTGGGCAGGTAGGCTTACCTTGTTGAAATCTGTAATATCGGCACTTCCCATTTACATGCTGTCATGCCTGCAATTAACTAGTGGAGCGAGCAAAGAATTAAACAAGATAATGAAAGATTTCTTCTGGAAAGGTAATTCAGACCAAAAAAAGATTCCTCTTATAAAATGGCAGAAAGTATGTGAGAAGCGTGAAAATGATGGGACAGGCTTGAGAGTTGTTTCAAAACAAAACAAGGCTTTAGGGGCGAAGTTGGCTTGGATCATCCTCTCCAAACCTAATCTAAAATGGGTTAAGATCATCAGAGCAAAATATCTAGTCCCCGATCCAAATTATTTCCTAACTGCAAAATCCCTCCCTTCTGGATCCCGGATTTGGAACTTCATCAACAATTCCAGAGACCTGATCTCGGATTTTCTTACGTGGGAGGTGAAGGATGGTCAAGGAGCACTATTCTGGGAGGATTCGTGGGAAGGCCATTTTGCATTAGCAAAGGTTCCTGAATTTTCCAAAATAATGGAAAAAACTAAACAGTTATGGGGCACAAAAGTGAGGGATTACATAGACTTTGCGGATAATGCGAAGGAATTCGAAAATGGAAATCGGTGAGATCACTGAATCTGGGAGTTCAAGAGACAAAGCTTTTTGAACAGGAACTAGCAAAACGCAGAATATGGGTCAGAACGGGAGAAGACAGATTGAGATGGGATGCTGCTCCAAACGGAGTCTACACGACCAAGGCTGGTTATAATGTGTTATCAGTCTCTTTAGAATCCAAAGCAGAATTACCCCGCAACCTGTGCTGGAATAAGGCTTGTTTACCGAAAGCAGGGATCTTCACTTGGGCGGCCGCGCAGGGCAGAATACTTACAGGCGACAGATTTTTAAAATTGGGATATCACGGCCCAACTAGATGTCCGTTATGTCATATGGCAGAGGAGACCTGAACCATTTATTATTGAATTGCTCCTATACTCAACAGATGTGGAGCTGGTTATGCTCTAAATTAAGTTGGTCCTCTGCTCTTCCGGGTACTCTCTCGGGCTGCTTGAAATCTTGGCCAAGCCATGATCAACCTTACATCTTTGGAGACCTTTGGAAAATATCTCCTTCAATCCTCTTGTGGGAAGTATGGAAGGAAAGAAATAGACGTATTTTTCAGGACAAAGAGATGTCTATTCCACGGTTACAATGCAAGATCGAGACTTGCATTATAGAGCTCTTCAATGCTCAGGTGCTGGAAAAAACAAGAAATCTTAATTTTACCAAATGGGATGCTTGGATCTCGAAACAATGGTTTGGCATCAAATCCCCTCCAATGGAATGCTCAGGAAAAGCTGCATCAGCGGAACAACGAAAAAAAACAAAATGGATCCCTCCTGAACCGGGGTGGGTCAAATTAAACTTTGATGGCGCTTCTAAAGGGAACCCGGGGCCGTCGGGAGCAGGTTGCATAATAAGGTCTAGTACTGGTTCGGTTTTGGCAAAATTAGCTCAGCCTCTGTTAGATGCACGAATAATGCTGCAGAATTCCAAGCTCTGCTCCTGGGTCTTAAACTAAGCAAAGAATTAGGCATTCAAAACCTGGTCATAGAAGGAGATTCAACAATTGTCATAAATGCCCTAAGGACAAGGCAGATTCACAATTGGAAATTGGGAGTTTTTTTGGAAGCGGCCTTGGAACAGCTAACCAACTTCGAGCAAGTCATGTTAAATCACACTCTCAGGGAAGGCAACGCGGAAGCAGATCAGTTGTCTAATCAGGGTGTATTTGGACCTGGCTTCAAAGAATGTTCAAAGATGTGATTCATTGTGGGCGGATGGGTGGGCTCCCACCCTCGCCCCCCACACAGACAATGGATGTCTATATGGCCGGGTGGTGGGGTGTGGGATGGACGCGTGGCACTTGGTCGGGCGTTGGTAATCAAACCAACCTATCAAATTTAGCAGTTTGCGAATGGCAATGGAAGGTTTAATCGGCCGCCTCTTTGCTCGGACAAATTGAAGGGAGTCTAGTGGTATGATGGGCTCAAGTATCACGAAGCTGGCTGGGGGACATGTAGTGCACGGCCTACATTATTCTGAGCGAGGACGTGCCGAATGGTAAGCTCCATAAAATGCATTGATTACAGGTCTGCGGGGGAGGAATTTCCTTTCATGCGAAGGACAGATTTGCAAAGCTCCTAATCTCGATCCGTACTCGATGACTGACGATTCATTATTGGGCTCTCATGTTAAATTTAGGAAGCCCTCTCCTAAATTTAGGTTCGGCTTCCTGGTTTCTGCTTTTATGTTTTTGTTGCAGGGTGATCCGGGCGCATCTTCGGCAATGGCGAGGCTGGCGAAATCGAAGTTCACTATCATCATATCGGCGGAAGGTCTTGACTCTTTCGGGGTCGATACCCCTGTTTCTCTAGTGGCATTAGAAAGGCAAATTGCCTTTCGGGAAGTAACGGACCAGCGTCTCAAACGAATCTTGCTTGAAGATGACCCGGCGACGGTAGCAGCAGTGAAAATGGTCCTTGGAAAGGAACATTTAGAGCGAAAAGAATTTGCAAGGGACAATACCCAAATTTCATCCAGGTTTCTTGCTTCGCTCTTGGACATTGCCACCCCGAAGTCATTGGCTAAGGATTTGATGGCGCGACTGTTTCAGAAGGATTTGCTCGGGGGCATCGATATCTCCCTGAAGGCGGCTCTCTTGGGTAAGGGCATACCACGCCCGGCGGACCTGGCCACCATGTGGGACTCGGATGATGCTATCAAGATTTACCCCTTTCTTTTGGATCTCAAAGGCTCCGAATTGTCCCGGCATCGCACACTGGCAGACGTGGCAGTGGAGTTTCTGAAGAAAAGAATGAAGCTAGTGCTAGCGGAGGGAATGGACTGGGTGGAAAGTTTTATATGCTTTGCAGAGGTAAATGGTTTCTGGGTTTAAGTTGGGAAAGGTTATTGTTCGTCTGGTCTCTGCCTGTTAAAGTCTTGGTAATCGTGGTTTCTGCGAACTGGAGTTTAGTTTTTTGTAAATTTGTAATCCTGGAGGAAGCAAGTCTTTGTTTTTATTTTGCTCGATGCTTCCATTTTGGAAATGGGTCGAACTCTGTCCTGTTAGTTTTTTGGCTGTTTGAAGCTCATCGATGGAATTTTCCTGCAATGCAGACGCATGTATATTTCTCTGAACATATATAAAATCTTCACCTTACGTATAAAAAAAAAAAAAAAAAAACATCAACTGAGGTAATATCAAATAAGACAACATCAAATGAGATAACATTCACATTGATAACATGGTACAAGCACAGTTTATTCATCTCCCGAATTCACATTACATTCACATTTTACCCTACAAGTAATAGCAAATAGTAATTACATAACTAGGGTGTAACACCATGCCACTGCCAAGCAACCTTGTTTGACCAATTTGGAGGTTCATGTTCCAAACACAACAACATGGATTTTGACTCAGAGATTTTTGAACCTAAAGCTTGACAAAATATATTTAGCCTTTCACTAAGATTTATCATATTCTTTTCACTCAATTCAGGGAACATGGCAGTATCATCTGCAAATTGAATATTTAATAAGGAGGGATTATCAAGTAATGTTACACCTTTAAATTGGGGCCCCAACTTATCTGTTCTCAATATAGAATAAAGGGACTTTGCAACAATCACAAATAGGGCAGGGCCAAGGGGGCACCCTTGCTTGATTGACCTACTCAAGGGGAAGGACTCTGTAAGGAATCCATTGATTTCAATTTGTGCATTTGCATCTTTAAACAATACCTTCACCAAGTTATAGAATACCCTAAGAAAACCAAAGGCCTCTAGCATTGTCAATACAAAGGACCACTCTGATGTTAAGCTTGTTCCAACTATGAACAAAAATCCTTTGTATATGGGCCAACTTATAGAAAATCCTAATATTGTTGTGAATTTTTGTGAAAAAGAAGTGTATTGTGATTCATATCAAGCTTGATAGAAATGTTGCCCTAAGCATTGGGTGATGTGGTTTATATAGGTTGGTTGATCCTGGCATAGTCAATTTGCATGTCTTTGTTATGGATTGCCATAATAAATTTTTGTGGCACAAGAGATTTGGCCTTTTCAACTTTTAGTATTTACTATTTAGCCATACCGACCAGAAATAGTGTTCATGGGTTGTCATTGATCCAAAAGAAATAAGCTATATGTACAAGTGTTTGGCTGGTAAGTAGAAATTAAAGTTGTTTCCTATTGAAGGGGCATGGTGTGCAAAGTGGGCTTTAGATCTCATTTATGCAAATTAGTGTGAGCTATCTTGGAAATCATCAATAATCCTTGGTGTGAGGTACTTGTTATTGGTTGCTTATTTCTTGAGGAAAAAGTGGGTACACTTTTTGAAGAAGTTTGGTTGAAAATCAGAATGGTAGGTGGATCAATATATTAAGGTTTGATAATGGAGGTGGGTTCACTTCCATGTAGTTTTAAGACTATTGCAAGAGGGAAAATATTTAATGACAACTCCATATACCTCTCAACAAAATGATGTGGTTCGAAGGAGAAATATAACTATCATGGAGATGGTTCCATGCATGATTCGCAACATATGTGTATTGTACTTATATTGGTGTGAAGCCATGAACATGATAGTACATTTAAAACTTTAAAAGATGTCACATGAGGAATCTTGTTTTTAGCTGAAACCAAAGGTAGCACTTTTTTATGTTTTTGGGTCGACTGCATATGTTTTGTATCCTAATAGAATAAGGAGTAAACTAGATTTTGAGAGCTCTAGATATTTCTTTCCCAGCTATAATAAAGAATCTAAGGCATATGGATTCATTGGTAATTCTATTGACATTCATGGTTAGTTGGGATATTTTAAAAATAAAATAAAAACCTTTCTTTGATTTTAACCATAACCAATAGGTTCTTAGTGACTAGTCTAGAATGAGTTTTGTGATTTTGGTGAAAGATGAAGCTTCTGGATCTTCTTGTACTCCATTATAGTTGCTAATGCTCTAGCCTCTAATTGAAA